>QMIH01002711.1:18708-34529 GCA_003987875.1 Clarias batrachus | reverse complement strand
AATAATAATAATAATAATAATAATAATAATTTGTTTGTTTTTAATAGAAGCTGTTCTGGTACTTGAGCAAAAAGATATCTCCCTGACAAAAGAGGTGGGCAAAACTGTGCATATTGCCTGTAAAGTGTCTGCAACTTATGTCCACTGGTACCAACAGAAAGATGGTGAAGCTCTCAAAAGGATCCTATATGTCAGAAAAGGTAGCCCACCAGTTCCTGATGACCCCGCTGAGGGAAAGCAATTTGATGTAAGGATACAGTCTGGTAATTATGATCTGAAGATTGCAAAACTGGATAGAAGTCACTCGGCAGTTTATTACTGCGCCGCCTGGGAGWCARGCACCCACAGTGACAGTAAATACTCGCAGTGTGTACAAAAACTTTGATTGTACATAACCACAACAGGAAACATGTCAAACATTACAAGAATTAAACATAAATGATAATGACAAATAGATATATTTAGTTCAGTTTGTCTTCAGGTATTAATTTAGCTTCCCAAACAACAAATACACCAAGCAATACACTTTTTTGGTTTTATGTTGGCTGACAAGGTTGTCAATTCCCGCCCCAGGAAATGACATCATTACTTTATAAAGAAAAGGCGAAAGTTCTACACTAGCATGGGTGTAAACACAGATGCAATAAAAGGTGTTGAACTAAGAGGAAACATTATTGTGCAACTAAATCAACATGTTTATAGCCATATATATTGTTTTCTTCTCTTGGGTGACAGGTAAGTATTATTCAACAACAAAACTGCAACAAAAATATAAAAAGTGATAAAGAAAAAGAAATAGGGAACACTAAATTCAGTTATACAGATTTATCTTTTTTACAGAAGCTGTTCTGGGAGTAACGCTGGAGCAAAAAGATCTCTCCGTGACAAAAGATGTGGAGAAAAGTGTGTACATCAGCTGCAACGTAATTGGATTAAMSACCACATATGTCCATTGGTACCAAAAGAAAGATGGTGAAGGTCTTAAAAGGATCCTATATGTTAACAGTGGAAGCAAACCTATACCTGACACTAGCCATCCTGAAGCAAAGGCATTTGATGTAAAGATAGATCATGAAAAATATGATCTGAAGATAGCAAACCTGAAGAAAAGTTACTCTGCAGTTTATTACTGCGCCGCCTGGGAGACAGGCACCCACAGTGACAGTAAATACTCACAGTGTGTACAAAAACCATGATGGTATACAACCACAACAGGAAATTTGATTCACAGGCAGTGGTATGACTCAAAAAAAAAWTTTTTTTCCAAAAACTGACAACTTTTTTGTTGGCACACTGTCCAGAGTGTATCCTGCTTTGTGCTTTAAATTAACTGGGATACGCATATGGCCATACACAGGATAAACACTGTAGACAGTGGATGGCTAAATGATTGCTTTTCTATTTTTTTCCCTGTCTGTTTTTGTCTCTAAAACTAAACAGATTTTGAATATTCATCTTCTTTATTCATCTTCTATACAACGTATCCTGTGTCACAGGGTCACAGTGGGCCTGGAGCCTATCCCAGGAGACTAGGGCATGAGGGCAGGTACACCTTGGCAATCAATCCATGGCAATCAATCGCAGGGCGCACACATACACACACTACAGACATTTGAGTTGTTCCAATTAACCTAATCTGGATGTATTTGGATTGTGGGAGAGATCATGCAATCTTCATGCACACAGACCCTCATGTTCTATACTTTGTCAATGCAAAACTAGTGAAATATAGTAAAGAGTATATATAATAAAGAACTAAAAGCATTCTTCATAACAACAACAAATTACCATGTTAGCTATTCTACAGAATACAGTAAATAGTAAACACAGAGTGTACAGAAAACCTGATGGTACACAAACACTAGAGGAACTCTAGTAATAATTCTGATGCATTATATTCCATATGTACATACTGAAGGATGTTTTCTTATAGGTGTTTATGAGAACCATAAAACCTCAAACTAAAAAGGGTGTGTGATTTCTTCATTCATTCATTAGTGTATAATTTGTGTTAATAATTTTTTTTAATAAATTCTAAAACAGTGACATAAGAGTATAGAATATTCCACATATTCCCTAACCTGAAACTAATAATGAGTGGCTTGCATTATTGTTAATATTGTTTATTTATTTGATTAATTACTTGTTTGTTTTAATATTCACAAAGACATATATCAAACCTTACCAACAAAGTGGCCAATCTCCACCCCAGGAAATGACATCAGAACTTTAAAAAGAAAAGGTCTTGTGTTGTACACAAACCTTATGATAAGGAGTACTGAACTGAAGCATACTTTATTTTACAATCAAATCAACATGTTTATAGCCATATGTGTTATTCTCTTCTCTTTGCTTACAGGTAAGTATCATAACACAGCAATAAAAATATAGAAAGAAAAAAAAAGAATAGAGAAACAGGAAATAAATKAACAGAATTGCTGCTGTACACATTATGACTTTGAACAGAAGCTGTTTTGGGACTCACACTGGACCAAAAGGATTTCTCCATAACAAAAGAAGAGGGCAAAACTGTACATATCAGCTGCAAAGAGACCGGATTGTCTAGTGGCAATTATGTTCACTGGTACCAAAAGAAAGATGGTGAAGCTCTCGCAAGGATCCTGTATGTGATGAAAAAAGGTGCAGCTGTTCTTGATAATGACAATATTGATTTTGAAGTAAGGGAACAGTCTGATACTTATGAGCTAAAGATAGCAAAACTCCAGCAAAGTCACTCAGGAGTTTATTACTGTGCCAGCTGGGAGACAAGTTACCACAGTGACAGTACATATTTAAAGTATGCACAAAAACCCCAAAACACAGAAACAAAGCTATTCTATCTAATCTAATCTAATCTAATCTAATCTAATCTATCTATCTATCTATCTATCTATCTATCTATCTATCTATCTATCTATCTATCTATCTATCTATCTATCTATCTATCTATCCACACACACAGTATGTGTACCTATTAGTTTTTGATGGACATCCTCCTTTTCCTCAATTTGTTCTAGCCTTACCTTGATACGGATCTCTTGATGTTGTGTACTGAGCTTAGCTTCTGATTTTGCAATATTATCTGAAACTTTTAACAATATGTAGCTTGGAATTGCATTTGTTATAAACCTTTTTCACAGAGATCCATTGTTCCATTCATTACGGCCATCTCCTTAGAAATTCTTTTTATTGAATCCTTGCAGGTAAAACCCTATTTATGTGATTGCAACACACATGCAAAGAAGAACAAATTATACAGCCACATTATTAACCATTACAAAAGAATATACTGCATAAATAAATACATACTTGTCATGGATCAACAAATTTGGTGAGCAAAAAAAAAGAGCCCTGAAATAATTTAACTTAGATTAAATTGCATAAAATAGTTTAACATATAAATTATAAAAGTTCACAGCAAAAAAAAAAAAAAAGTCACGTTATTTAGAAATTCAGTTATTTAATATTTTGAAAAATAAAATAATATATGAGACTTATATTTTTTTTTCTTGTATTGCTAATGTTGTTTGTTCTGGTTAATAAGCCAGGAATAAAAAAGCACAAGTGTGGTTTATTGTAAGCTGAAAAGGTTGCCAATCCCCAACCCAGGAAATGACATCACTTTATAAATGAAAGACATGTGTTCTAAACTAGCGTTAATGCAAAAACAGGTATGATAAAGAGTGCTAACCTGATATATAGTATATTTTATTTTACAACCAAAAAAAAAATTTAAAATTAAAATTAAAATGTTTATAGCCATATATACAGTCCTCTTCTCATTGGTCACAGGTAAGTATAATGTGACTGTTTTAAAAACATAAAATAAGAAAACAAAATATTGAATGGYTATTTCAGATTGATATTGGTTACAGAAGCTGTTCTGGGAGTGACACTGGATCAAAACGATATCTCTATAACAAAGGAAGAGGATAAAACTGTGCATATCCTCTGCAAAGTGACAGACTTATCCTCAGCTTATGTCCACTGGTACCAAAAGAAGGATGGTGAAGCTCTAACAAGGATCCTGTATGTCAAAAAAGGAAGCAAACCTGAATATGATGCTAACTATAATGGAGAAAAGGACTTTGATGTGAGGATAAAGACTGATAATTATGATCTGAAAATAGCAAGCCTGAAGAAAGATCACTCTGCAGTTTATTACTGCGCCAGCTGGGCAGGCACCCACAGTGACAGAAACTATTCACAGTGTGCACTAAAACCCTGATGGTACACAACCACAACAGGAACTGTACAAAAGTTTCAAAACTAAATTAATTTAAATAGCCATAGCTATGGTGAACACGTTGATAAAAATCTTCAGATCCAAATATATATATAAAACTAGGCAATGCAATTTACTGATGCCTCAGATTTAAAAGTGTGCTAGTTTGTGAACTAATCATAACAACAGACGTATTTCAGTGGAGGTCGATGAAGCATAATAACTCACTTATGATCAAGACGGGGCATGTTGGAGAAGCTGTCAAATCTAATCCTGAGTTTTATAAATTTCATTGAATGAAACACTGTTATTATATTATTATTCAAAGTAGGAGAGAAGATATTAAAGAAAATCTATTTCAAGCTTATAACTTTTGATTGAGTTAGTTTGGATCTAGTAGATCATAGTCAAAAGCTGCAACTGTTGACTTTAGACATTACATAAACAAGTAAAAACAAAAGAAAAAGGGATAAAAAAAGAGAAATATTGATGGGATGATATACAATTCAAGATATATTTTTAACAAGTATACACCAACAAATTGTTAGTGATATTTTTACCTTGGCCACTACAGTGAAAGCCTTTAGGATATTAGCAAAAACCTGGCTAAAGATTTAAGCAATTTTGTTTGAAAATAACTGTTGTTACATTTTTAATAATTTTGCCTTTACACAAATTCAAAAACTATCAAAACTAAAAGAGGTCCAAGTAAATATTAATGTCATTATTATTATTATTATTATTATTATTATTATTATTATTATTAACAACAACAACAACAACAACAACAACAACAATAATAATAATAATAATAATAATTTAATCATACTCATACACAAATTTCTGATTTAGTATCATGATGGGTTTTTTAAATTTTGCCAGTTTGTTTTTGCTTTAACTTTAATTGTTTTAGCTATTTATTTTAAATCTTTGATATTCATTTGTATTGTCCACTCTGGACCTTAAAAGGCTGCTGTCTTGGTAAGATCACTCTTGTAAAAAAAATTAATAATGTTATTTAAAAAAAAAAAAAGTTTATTTATTTATTTGTGTACTAATTCATTTATTTTTAAATTGCTATGTACTTAAAATCCATGAATTGGAAAATTTTTATATTGCTACATTTTTATCTTCAACAACTGTAAACTTTACCATTTAGATTGAATAAAGGTTTCTTCCTCTTATTATAATGACCAAAAAGACTAAAACAGCATATATGCTTACAATCAAATTTATAAAGTAATGATATAATTTCCTCTTATTCTTTCTGGTTATATATAAAAAAATTAAAAACATAAAAGTTCTCTATTTCTATAACGTCTACTACTAAATGTCTTCTATTTTATTTTTTTAGCATTCATTTTCTGCTCAGTAATAAGAAAATAACAACTAAACTAACTGTGGATTAATATTGGCTGATAAATTTGCAGTTCCCGCCCCAGGAAATGACATCATTACTTTATAAATTCGATTCCTTTTTTAAACTACCATTAATACACCAACAGTCACAATAAAGAGCACAGGACTATAAATATAACTGTTTACATTCAAATCCAAATGTCTGTAAGCATATATGCTGTTTTCTTCTTTTTGGTCACAGGTAAGTATCATATCACATAAGTAAAAAAGAGAGGGGAAAAAACAATGAAAAATTACCAGGATTAGCATTTTACAGATTCATATTTTTTGGTGGTTTTGTTGCTGTTTGTTTGTATTTTAATAGAAGCTGTTTTGGGAGTGACACTGGAGCAAAAAGATCTCTCCATGACAAAAGAGGAGGGCAAAACTATACCTATCAGATGCAAAGTGACAGGATTAACTTCTGACTATGTCCACTGGTACCAAAAGAAAGATGGAGAAGCCCTCACAAGAATCCTATATGTCAAAAAAGGAAGCCCAATTATTCCGGATGCTAACCATCCTGATGCAAAGGAGTTTAATGTCCGGATACAGGGTGATAATTACGATCTGCAAATAGCTAAACTGAAGAAAAGCCACTCTGCAGTGTATTATTGCGCCAGCTGGGCAGGCTCCCACAGTGACACGAAATATTTACAGTGTTTACAAAAAACCCCTGATTCCACACAACCACAACAGGAAATGCATTCACGTCAAACTAAATAAAATAAAACAAAAATAAATAATAAGCATCATCTGTGTCTAAAAGCCTTAATATTAGTAACTGTTGCTATCACTAACACTGGGTTTGCTGCATTTGGGAACCACTTACTGTAAATTAAGCAGAGAAATAATGATAGGGCAGGAGATACATGCACTGTGGATGTAACACAAATGCTTAAGAAACAGGTAGGTCTTAGTTGTTGCTTAAAGATAGCCAATGATTTGCCTGTACAGACATCTAGAGGAAGTTTGTTCCACTACCTAGGAGCCAGGACAGAAAACAGTATAGATGCATGTCGTCCTTAATTACCCAATGGTGAAACCAGTCGAACACTGTTGGATGATCAGAGGTAATGTGGTGCAGTGTGAGATGTCTTATGGAACCACAAATGTTTCTGCAGTTTGATGATGAATAGATATTTTAAGCATGAATAGATCTTTTATGTGCATGTTGACAACAACCAAAATTAAACTAGAGAAGGTTGACGATGCTGTAAATGATTGTGTTTCTATTGATTTTAATGTTTCTCATAATTTGCTGCCCGGGACTCATTACAAAAACTCAGTCAAGGCATTAGTTTACTATATGTCATACTACAGCTCAACCAAGAGATTATTGAAATAGAAAGCATATGTAGATTACGAAAAAAACGTGATGGCATGCTGATTTGTCCATTGTGACAAAACTATGGGAGGTGGAGTTATAACATTTTAGCAAAATCACACAAAATTTGTACAGATCTGCGCAGAGGTGGCTCAGCGTTAGCCTTCAGTCTACCATGTTGAAGGGCTATACGTTTGATTCCCAGGCAATGCCCAAACGCCATAACATGGGATGGTTGCATCAGAAAGGATATTCAGTGTAAAGCCTGTGCCATGCTGTGGTGGTCAGATGGTCCACTGTGATGGCCTGAGGGGCTTAAAGACCAAAAACATCAATAACTCAACAATATAACACTACCTCAAACAATGTTGATGTTTTGTTTTTTTATCATTCATTTGTCATATTTTCCCATTTGTTCTTTTGAACAGCCTTTCCGTATGCTTGCTCAGCTTGTCACAGAATGAGACTAGACCAAAAACCAACCAATCAGAGACTGAAAAATGTCAATTTTGAATGACTGTTTCAGATTTAAAAGGAATCACATAGATTTTAAGAGAAGGCGTTTGAATGAGGAAAAATATGTATTTTTTATACATGTTCATCACTTAGGAAGGAGGCACAAATATAACACCATAGATAACTGCATGTGTTTGGTATCAGCACCAGTGTAATTTATACATATTTGGAGAGTCTAAAAAAAAACAAAAAACTTTCATGTCACAAGCACATACAAATTCAAACAATTTAAACTCAAACAAAAATATTAGTGTTTAGTTTTAGTTTTATATATTTTTATTATGGACAGTGTGCATTTAAATATTCATACACAATTTATGTCTTAGTATTATCATGAGTTTTGTAAATGTTGCCAATTAATTTTTTCTTTGATTTTCTTTGTTTTATTTACAGTATTGTTTTTAAATCTTTGATGTTCATTCTTATGGCCTTGTCTGTAGCTTAAAAGTTTGCCGTATTGGTAGGAATAGGTCACGCTTGTAAAATATTTTATTTTTTTTTAAATGTTTAATGGTTATGTAAACATAAAATTGATTCATGTATTTAATTGTGTGTTAATGAATTTATTTTATTTGTTTGCTTGTAAAATGCAAACAGCATTTTAATATCCATAAATATGGACGTGTAAACGGCACTTAAACCCATCTGTTCCGGGATGAATAAACGGTTCTTCATGTTATTTGAAAAAAAAAAAAAAGCATTGATTTTCTGTTCATTAATAAGAAAATAATAACTACACCAACTCTGGATTAATGTTGGCTGACAAAGTTGCAGTCTCCACCCCAGGAAATGACATCATTACTTTATAAATTCGATTCCTCTTTTAAACTACCTTTTAATACACAAACAGACACAATAAAGAGCACAGGACTAAGAACATAATTGTCTACATTGAAATCCAAATGCCTGTAAGCATATATGCTGTTTTCTTCTTTTTGGTCACAGGTAAGTATCACATCACAGTGACATAAAGAGAAAAGAGGGGGAGAAAAAGCAAAAAATAATTACCAGGATTAGCATTTTACAGATTCATATTTGTGTTGGTATTGATGCTGTTTGTTTTTATTTTAACAGAAGCAGTTCTGGGAGTGACACTGGAGCAAAAAGATCTTTCCATGACAAAAGAGGAGGGCAAAACTATTCCTATTAGCTGCAAAGTGACTGGATTAACCACTGACTATGTCCACTGGTACCAAAAGAAAGATGGTGAAGCCCTCACAAGGATCCTATATGTCAAAAAAGGAAGCCCACTTACTCACGATACTAACTTTCCTAATGCAAATGAATTTGATGTGAGGATACACGGTGATAATTACGATCTGAAGATAGCTAACCTGCAGAAAAGCCACTCAGCAGTGTATTATTGTGCCAGCTGGGCAAGCTCCCACAGTGACACGAAATATTTACCGTGTGTACAAAAACGCAGATAAGATTCCACACAACCACAACAGAAATACATATACATCAAACTCTGCAGGGGTCTCAAAAAATATTCAAGCACAGATCATTTTTTAAAAACATTATCCCTTTCTAAAATAAGTTCTAATAATTGTTCATATTCAACACTTGTCTCTAAAAGGTCTAAAAGATGTGTGGGTCAGATGGTCGATTGTGGTGACCTGGGGGACTTAAAGGCCAAAAACRTCAATAACTCAATACTATAATTCAAACATTTTTTTTCTTATTTGCAATTTCCATTTGTAATCTTATCTTATTTTTTTTCTACCCCTTTTCCTATGCTTGATCAGCTTGTCACAGGATGAAATTTGCTCTATTCACAGACTGGAAAAAGCCAATTTTGATTGGCTGTTTCAGATTTGAAAGGAATCACAGAGTTTGAATGAATGAAATACATGTTTATCCATTAGGATGTAGGCACAAATATAACACCATATATTAACTGTATATTTGTGGTATTAGCATTAGTGTAATTTATACATATTTGGAAAGTCTCAAAAAACACAATGTCAGGTCACAAGCAATACACACACTACAGGCAATTTGGAAATCCCTTTAGACCACATGACTGTGGGAGACAACAAGAAACTGGACAACAAAGCACATGGAGAACATGCACAAACAGTGCGGAACCAAGGTTAGCATGTGATAAAGCCAGAAATAGCAGTGTCAAGGAAAAGCTTTTCAATGTGACATAAAGAAGGAASCACCAGGAATCAGACTCRTTAGGGAACCCATCCTTATTAGGTAGTGGGATTATAAATCATTACTCATTATTGTATGATAATGAGTTGTACTCTGTGAAGTCAAGCAATAATGCGTGCAATAATCACTAACTAACTAATCACATTAAACTCAGTAAACTCCCCCCCCCCCAGGATAGAAATGCTTCATAACTGAAACATCGTTGTAATCTTCTGAATTTAGTTGCATTAGTTACCTGATTCATTTTTACATAAATAGCAGTTCCTGTTATTTTCATACCACAAGAGGGCCCTTGAAACATAAAACATAAAACCCTAATAAGACCCTGAAACATCAAACCCTTTACCAAATGAGTTTTATTAGTTGAAAGTATATTTCATCTAAGAAGTATGCGCTGAAATGCTGAACACCACAAAAACAATCAACATCACAATCACACTTATCCTTCAGCTTCTGTTCAGCAAAACATTTGTTATGTTAATGATGGCTGACAAGGCGGTCATACCCCACCTCAGGAAATGACATCATTACTTTATGAAGGAAAGACTCATGTTATAAACTAGCATTAATCCAGAAACAGGTGCCATAAAAGAAATACAAACTTTTTTTTTTTTTCAAAAATTCAAAAATGTTTATAGCCATATATGCTGTTGTCTTCTTTTTGTTCGCAGGTAAGAATCATATTACATACAGCAATTGATGTATGAAAGCTAAAAAAAWTTTTTTTTTAAAAACTGAAAAGCTTTTTAATATTTTTTTGTCATTTACAGAAGCTGTTCTGGGTGTAAAACTAGAACAAAAAGATTTATCCATGACAAAAGAAGTGGACAAAACTGCACGTATCAGCTGCAAAGTGACTGAACTATCCRGCACTTATGTCCACTGGTATCAAAAAAAGGAGGGTGAAGCTCTTACAAGAATCCTATATGTCAAASGAGATAGCCAACCTGTTCATGATGCTAATCATCCTGAAGCAAAGAACTTTGATGTGAGGCAACAATCTGACAATTATGATCTGATCATAGCAAAATTGAAGAAAAGTCATTCAGCAGTTTATTACTGTGCCAGCTGGGCTTCCCACAGTGAAAGTAAATATTCACAGTATGCACAAAAACCCTGATGAAACAGARTATAATTTTGGGTTTATGTTGGCTGACAACGTGGTCAGTCCCCACCTCCAGGAAATGACATCATTACTTTTTAAAGAAGAGGCTCACATCCTACACTAGCATTAATGCAAAAACGGGTGTGATAAAGAATTCTGAAGTGAGAGAATATTTTATTTTAAAACCAAATCAAAATGTTTATGATTAAATATGCTGCTCTTTTCTTTTTGTGTACAGGTAAGTATAAYATAACAKCAATAAATATATTAAGAACCCAACAAAAATGAATGTAAGGGTGGATGTTTAATGGATAAATTTTTATTATTATTWTTTTTTTTAATAGAAGTTGTTCTGGGAGTGACGCTGGAGCAAAAAGATATCTCGCTGACAAAAGAAGAGGGCAAAAGTGTCTATATTAGCTGCAAAGTAACTGGATTATCTAACACCAATTATGTCCACTGGTACCAAATGAAAAACGGTGAAGCTCCCACAAGAATCCTGTATGTCAAACGAGATAGCCCAACTGTTTTTGATACCCATCCTGAAGCAAGGGACTTTGATGTGAGGATATCTGGGTCTGATTATTTTGATCTAAAAATAGCAAAACTCAAGAAAAGTCACTCAGCAGTATATTACTGCGCCAGCTGGGACTCCCACAGTGGTATTATATATTCAYACTGTGTACAGAAACCTTGATGGCAGATGCCTACAATAGAAACTCCATAGGATCAATTAAATWTTTTTTTTTCTGTATTGTTGTAATTTGTGCATTTTAATATCAATGATATGTTGGTAGAGTTTTAATTTAAAAAAATATATAGCTCATGTTTTCATAATACAAACATATAAATATTTTGGGTATGATCTTATACAGTAATGCCAGGAAATTAGACCAAGGAGAAATTTGTTGAGTTTTGTTGCAAACAAAATCTTTTTAACTACAGTATGAAGGTTGTTTAAGATCATGAGAAACATTATATACAATTCAATCCCTTCCCCAACAGCATCCACTCTACCAGTTTTTGTTTTACTTGGGTACAGCTCCCTATCATAGTAGTACAGAAATGCACTGTTTAACCTCTGCGAACACTGTGTCTGTCAGTTGCCCCTAAGGTTTATAAGATTACTGTAATAGTGGACAAAACCAGACAAAGTGAAGCAAAGGAGAAAGACCTAAAAAATATATGGATTGACTTTACCACAGTGCTAACACTACAATATCCAACAATTTTGTTAATTGTATAACATCATATTCACACAACAACCAAATTACATAATGTCCTTTGACACAATGTGCATACCTTTCATTTATTACTGCTGAAGTGACTACCATGGCAGTAACAGTATGTAGAAAATTTTCTTGGCTTTCTCTTGGCTTCAACGTTCCCCAAAGATCAATTTAACCATTTAATGATCATTGGATGATCATCTTGGATGATCATCATGATCATCTTATAGCGGCATTGTTACCAAGCTCTGACCCAGTGCCTGTGCCAAGGGCCAGCTCTGTGCCTAGCTTCAATCAAACGTTTGTGTCAAGATCCATGTCTGTCATGGGTGATTCTAGGATTTTGTAAGTGGTGGGCACAGAGGGGACCATGTGGTAGTGAGCACTGATGCTAAATCATCTCTCTTCAGCAGTCTGCCGGTCAGTCTTGATCAGTCACGCGAAAAWAATCAGACAAACATGGTATCAGGGTGATATTTAAAAAAAATTAGAAGTGACTGTATACACACCATAAACAGTGATGTGTCTTGGTTGAGTCGTGGTGTGCGTCTCTCTCCTCCGTTTTGAAAATCGCGGAGCTGTGATTCTCCTTCGCAAATCAAGCAGTGAGTGACGGCGCTCTAAACCAATTAGTGATGAACGGCGCTCTTAGCCAATGAGAGAGTGACGGCGCTCTAAGCCAGTGAGTGAGTGACCACGCTCTGAGCGTACAAGGCGTTGGCGCCACTCTGATTCAATGACATTTGGCATTATCAGGCTAACAGTACATTTGCCAAATTATATTGGGGGGCACCAGCGGGGAGGGGGGCAGGTGCCCCCCCCTCTAGAACCGCCCCTGATCTCTGTGCCAAGCTACGACTCCGTGCCAAGCTCTGACCCAGTTCCTAWTCAAAGCTCCTACAAACTACCAAATGCCAGTGTTTTTGTGAAGGCCTCATGATGATTCAGGGATACATTGTTGTTTTAACCACCTAGCTTCAAAAACACTTTGCTGCTGCCATGACCTGCCTTGTGGACACTGGGCTGCTACCACCATTAGCTTCAGGGACCCCATGCTGCTGCCACTGCCAGACTTTGGTAACACGATGTTGCTTCCACCGCAAGACCTTGGAGACACCATGCTACTGGCACCACCAGACTTTGGGGACACTGAGCTGCTGCCACCATTTGGCTTTGAAGCCATAATAACTTGGCTTTGAGGAAAGGCCCAAAGGCCCAAGAAGCAGCACCTCTTCTGTGACCTCTTGTTCAGACCCAGTGCTATCCAGCATTGTACTAAGCTCTGACCCAGTGCCCGTGCCAAGAGCCAGCTCTGTGTCAAGCTTCAATCAAATGTATGTGTCAAGATTCATCTCTGTGCCCAGCTCCAGCTTAGACCTAGTTTTTATTCAAAGCTCCCACAAACTACAGTACAAAGTGGCAGCTTTGACCCAGTGTCCATACAAAGATCCAGCTTTGCAATGAGCTTTAATCAAATGTATGTGCCCTGTGCCAAGCCTCAGCCCCATGCCTGTTCTAAAGGGTGCTTTCTGCTCCATTCATTTACAGACTTGCCTTTTGTGGAACCAGCATAGGAGGGTGGAGCGGCTGCCCTGTCTGGCGTTATATTCCTGCCACAATTCTGAGCGTGCGGTTCGAAATTTTGAGAGCAGGCAAAGCACTCTATGCACGTGCAGTGTCTCCACTGCACGCTCAACAACTCAATTCTGCGTGTGCAATGTCTCCCCTGCTCGCTCAACATGTTCTCCGCGCGAATTGTGGCAGGAATATAACTCCATAGCCCTGGACCTCCTGTTAGGTGTGTGGGCCTTAAGGAAAGGTCTGTCATAATCCTCTGATATTTGTACCTTGGTTGTTGTGTTTTGGCATACAATGCACTTCAGCCATGTTGTAAATGTACTCACCTGCATCTTGTTGATTGGTTGTGTTTACTGTATCGTGTGCKCATTAGCATTAGCCACAGTTCCTAACCCTAGTTCCTGGAATAATTCATGTTCATGTTTCATCAWGTTTGTTTTGTTTAATAATAATTAAATTGCACTTTAATAAATCACTGTCTGCACTTAATATATAAAGTATAATGTTGCTCTTTAACAAGTGCCATTTTTCAGTTAATTAGCAAAACACTTCAGACAAATAAGCTAGAATTTATTACTGAATTCACCTGTTTTGGGCACACAGAGAATTACAATACTCAGCATTTTTTTTATTAATATGTTTGGTCACCAATTGCACAGACAAGATGTGGTGGGAAAGAAAGAAAGAAAGAAAGAAAGAAACAAAAAACTTGCAGGGAACTTGGGGATATTTATAATAAAGTAAATTCAAGACATTTTACAGCCATCAGCATTCTTTGGTATGTCAGTTAACCTAAAAGAATTCATGTTAACATCAAAGGAATTATTGTGGTGAGATGCCAGACTTACTTTCATATCTGTTCTATTATTTCCAAACTAGAGTTTARATTGATTGTTGATGACCGAAGTGAGGTTGGAATTTTTATTTGATTGCTTATTTCCTGACAAMAAAAAAWYYTTWWAAATATCGGGTCTAAACTCCACAAGGATCTGGAACTGTGCTGGATCTGGCTCTATGAATAGAGTGCCCAAGTTTTTATAACTGAATGTCTCACTGTGGGAGGAAAGTCTTCGGCGCAGGGACAAGACTTTATGTAACAGGTAGGAAGAATGTTTTTCTAAATTGTCTTAACTGTGTATAAGTGTTTCTGGAAATATTTTTAAAATGGCAGGAAAATTTAAGTAGTTAAGTGAAAGTAAAATTCTATGATAGAGTCTTCTTACCCTCTCTCTTTATGTCTCCAATGCAGAAAACTTTTTCAGATTTCTAGTACTGTTACTGTAGTTTGATTATGTGGGAAAAAATGGTAGGGCTATTTTGATCTGGTCCAATATATCTGGTAGTATTGTATACTTCGATAACRTACATAATTGTCTTTCCTGCCTTTTTTAAAATTTACATTTCTTACTTATTTAAACGCTTATTTTAAAGTAGAATGAAACTATGAAGAGTATAAATTAAGTGGAACTTTCTGAAGTCTATGCAATATAAACATGATATACTGTATAGAACAACAGATGATAAAATTATGTTTTTTGATATCAATAAGTAATGTACAAAATAGATTAGAATTTTATAAAATAGTATCAGATTGTTCTAAAAAGTTAAGCCAACATAAAAATATGGAGACAATTAAAAAAAAAAGTTAGAAATGATTGCGGAACTGGTATTATCTTGAAGTTGGACATTTTGCAATAACATTAAACCAATGATAGTGTTTTAACAGTGTTAAAACACAGTGTTTTTGTTCTATAATTTTGTCCTAGGTTTTGTGATTTGTGAATTTGTGATACAAAAATGATAAACATATAAAAATTACTAATATATAAATGAATCAACTAAAACATAGAAAAATAGTGCAAATGTAATAAATTACTGGTAACAAAAATAAATGATGAACTACTGTTTTGGTTGCCAATTAAATAATTAAAAATTTAATAGTAACCCACTTTAAAATGATTAGGGACTAAGAGCTTGGCAGCATAGTTCACATGTAAGGTTTAAAAAAAATCAGTATTGATTTGCAAACATCTGCAAGTTAATTATGATGTTCTCGTTACTGTCCAAGTCATTGCTATAGTTCACAAAGACCAAGTAAAGCGAAGCAATAACACCACCAACAAAGGTAAACAAAAATAGGAATAATTATGATAAGATATTATTACCAAGGAACAATGACAATGAGGAAATAAAGACATTCATTCTACTCTGTAAAATATTGAACATAAAATTTATTTTATCTTATAGGTATCAGAATCTCTTTCAAGGGTCCCTCTGATA
>QMIH01002711.1:5429-18427 GCA_003987875.1 Clarias batrachus | reverse complement strand
TATTATATTATATTATATTATATTATTGTTGAGGTTTATGAGGTACATTAGAGACAATACAAAAACATCATTAACCGCTTTGGTATTTGAAGACATCTTGCTATCATAGTACAGGTAGGCAGCATTTAATGCATCCATTCAGGCATCAACAGACCAGGTGTTCATCAGTAAAACCCTAATAATAATAATAACAGATAACGAATATATGCTATATGTATATATCTCATGTCTCTTTAAGACTAATAATTGTGCAATGCACTGAATGATCATTGGGTCATCTTGGTTTCTTTCACTCTTTTTTTTTTATAAATATAAGTGCAGCACAGTACAGCGATGACACTCTTAGCTGCAATTGAACATTTGCATGGTGCAAACATGCAAATGGTGCAAAACCACCTTGCAAAAGAAATGCATCTGTCTGTGTGGACTGTACATATTCATATATCACAATTCACTAACACCACTTTCGCATTGTTATTGCCACAACCCMCGTACAGTCCTGAYCTGGCTCCAAGTGATCCCCACATGTTTGGACTATTAAAAAAGTTCCTGAAATGGCCTGTGTTTCAGACGTGAAGCAGGCAGTCCAATTCTGGTTCCGTACTGAGAAAACTTTCTACCTTGATGCTATCCAAGCACGAGTCAAATGCTGGGATAAGTGCATTAGTGCACAGTAGGAGTGGATTATATAGAGAAATAAAGGGAGTTTTTTCTTTTAAAACTGCATTCTGTAATTCTCAACAATCAAAAGTCTTGGTTTGACTTAAACTGTTCTTGTCTAGTGCCTGAATGTAGTGCAGGCAAAAAGTACAGTAATGGGATTTTTTTATTTCTGCATTCATGGTTTAACAATTTTACTGGATGGGGAGTTGGGGTGAATAGACATAAATACAGTATACAGTGTTGGCCAAAAGTAAAATGCAATGTTTTTTCTCAATTTTTAAATAATGACAACCATGATTGTAAAAATAGTTTGTTATTAAATGAAATTAAATTGCTATACAACCATACATTTTTACTATGAGGTCCTTTATTTTTCAAAACCTGCTGGCTCCAGCTGTGCTTAGAGTCAAAAAGATGTCTGCATTACTCTGGTGTCACTTGCCCAATCTATGCCTACTTCGTTGCTTGCTGAAGGTCAATGTACAAAAATTTCTTAGTTATATATTGAATTTAAGTCTGGAGTTGGCCCAGGCCATGGCGCCAGAGGCTGAATTTTCAAATAGCCAGTTTTTCACTATTTTGTTTGTTTGTTTATTTATAAACAATATGTGTTTAAATAGCACAACACAGAAAGAACTATAATAAGACAATGAAAAAAAAGAAAAAAAGGACAATGGTATGTTCTCTTAATACTTTTGGACCTCACTATGCACAGTAGTTTTTGCATTCAGTATACTGTATGCATTCTTCTTCTTCTTCTTCTTCTTTTTTTTTTTTTTTATAACCAGAAATGAAACCTAGAAATATTCATGGAGGGGTTGTGACAAGGAAAAACTGGCAATTAAAAACCTTGGAAATGGTCAACAGCCCAGGACAAAAATATACCCAAATTATAAAATTTTTATACTTTATATTCTTATGACCACCACAATCTCCTGGTCTCAAAAATGCTTTCAATCAGAAACCATGAATTTAAAGTCATTTAAAGTTATTTCATGTCAAATATTCTAAGAGAAAAGTAAGTGAAGTGATATAATAACAAAGGCCCTTTTTCATCACTTTGCAGCCCAGGTCTGAACGAAGAAATAAGTAAAAGTTTTGCATGCTTTTATGTGGTCTGTTCATTGCTTATTAACAAGATTGTTTGTCTTTCTCTTAATCAGATGCCAAAAAGGAACAGCCTAAGGTATCTGTGTTCTCAGTATTCAGGGACCAGGGGAATGGAAAGCATGCACTGTTGTGCCTGGCACGAGACATGTTCCCAAATATAGTGAAATTCCGGTGGGAGGATTCAAATGCACAACCAGTACAGGCATCGCAGGCTGGTTACGATCTACTGGAACAGACAGATGATCAGGAAAAAATAATAACCAGCATGGTCATTGTAAACGGAAGCATCATAAAAGCACCCTATAAATACAAATGCTTCATCAAACATGAGAGTTATGAAAATGAAGAACAGAGCTTTGACATTCCAACAGGTACAACAAAATCACCTGCTTTGATATTGCATTACCACATTTTTACAATTACCATCACTTTCATTGATACCTCAAGATTTCATTCATTATAACTGTGTTACAAGCATCCAACAAGCTATTTTGTGGCCTTTCCATTATAATTAGAAATATTTTCCTCAACTATCATATTCTTCTATTTATATGCATTTCCCCCCTACATACATCAGAAATGACTTATTTTCATTAAATACATTTACTTTTGGTTTATAGGAAATTATTTATGAGGTGCTTCAGRAATTATTGTAATACGGTTATATAGCATTACTTTTAAATATTGTGAGTTGATGATATAGAAGATAAAAGAGGCAGAACTTTAAATATTTACAAAGATATTGTGTTGACGATCCTTAGATCAGCCAGCTGGTGCACCCAAATGTCCACAGGAAGGACAAGATGATCCTCAGGAAGAAGATCTAATTTCTGGTAAAAATAAATAAATAAATAAAATAAATAATAATAATAATAATAATAATAATAATAATAATACATTAAAAAAATAATCTAAGAATGACAATATGTATATATAAAATATATCTTTATTTTTATTCCCTGCTTATCTCCTTTGCAGGTGTGTCTGAGCACAGTCGCAGTCTGTATCTCTTCAGCATGACGTATGTGATGCTGYTGGTGAAAAACATGCTGTATTTCTTCATCATCTTTTTCTTACTGTACAAGCGGAATTCTGCTAACAAGGGGATGCTCAAAGGCAAAGCTCGCTGATCCAGTTTCACTGTTTTAAGTTACTGAAAATTTCATCTCATGTTAAATAAGTTTAAAAATTTAATTTACAGAAGTTGACTGTCATTTGTCATATTTTCAGTTGCTGCCTTTTAACATATAACCTTTATATTCTGCAATRTGGTTTCAGTAGGAAATTAACATCAACAACAACAACAACAAAACCACACACTGTGAACTGTTAGGTGTGTCTTTTGTTAAAAATAAAAGACATTAATCATTTTGGAAAATTGTTTTTTTATTCTACTCTATAATATATTCATTTTTTTCTCTTTCTTCAGCATTTTTCTTATGACGGTAATAAAATTATTCTATTTCATGCTGATCAATAACTGTTTGATTTTTTTTATCACAAATAAATCACTATATACTGTCATTTTTTTATCCGAGTTTTAATTAATTCATCATGCTAAATCTGTCTTACTAACGTTTCGAAAGATTGAGCACTCCTAAATGTATTTATAAAAGAAATTATATATAAAAAAAGGTTTGTGTTTTATCAATATTCATGCATCACCACTGCAACTTGGTTGGTTTGAAATCCTGCACAATCATYTATCTAAAGGGCAAATCTGAAAAATACAGTACATACAGAACAGATTTTCTTTCCCCAACATTGCAAAGGACATATTTCCCCCGTAAAGTATTTTAAAAGAATTGAGTTTTTTTTTTTTTACTCCAGTAAAATTAATTAATGCACAAACAATTAATTAGTTAAAAGTGATTTCAATACGTGATTAGTGTGGAAAATGTGGTGGTATTTGTATGCACTGAAAGAGTTTCCTGCACAGGAGCTCACTGTCTGTGAAGATGATAAGCTTTTAGCTGCTGTATTATGTGTGTGTGTGTGTGAGAGAGAGAGAGAGAGAGAGAGAGAGAGATACTTGAAATGACGCAGGTCTCACGAGGGGCAGAACTCTGCCCCAGAATACTCAGAATACTCTGTACTGTTCAGAGCAGCTACCCCGCGGAGTTCTGAACAGGCAGAGCCGCAATGACGCCGCAGGTGGATACGCCGCACCTGGCGGAGTGTCTATTTGGGTCCCAATACCTCCGCACTTTGTGCGATCATTAGGTAGCACCGGTAAGGTATCAGGGCCAATGACAATAAAATGAATAGAAAAGGGAAGATAAGAGAAGAAAAAGACAAAGCACACAGAAAGTTCAAAGAGAGAGAGAGACAAAGACCCAGCCTTTGTCTCCCTAAGATGCCGGCGAGAGAGAGAGAGAGACAGAGACAGAGAGAGAGAGAAAGAGGTAAGGGCATAGGCCCCGACAGGATTAGTGTTTTTTAGTTTTAGTTTCTCCATTCTCGCGGAGACGGTAGAGCTTTTGTTTATTTTGTGTTTTCAGTTTTCTTTTCTTTCCTTTTAATTTCCTAATTACTAATCTCACGCTATCGCCAAATATTGTAGAAAGTCTTCCCGTGCATATCCTAAGCACTCTCTCAGCCTCCCGTTTCATTACCTCATTCTGAAGCCCTGCGTCAAGGCTGTTATATACATTCTTACATCTCGTGATGCGGCTCTCCATACCGCACCACATAACGATACTGAGCTGTTATTTGTAACTGCAGTGGTTTTTGCAAAGCAGCATGAACCATTAGAATTTAGGGGAACATTTTACATTACATTAACAAATATAAATACAAAATAAGGTAAATAAATCAGTCCATCTAATATATCGGTCTTTCACAACAACATGTGCATGTTTGAGATTAAGCAAGCACAGCCTAAAGGTCATGACCTGATAATGCAAAAAATTGCTAAGGTTTTTGCTAAAATATTTCAGGGTAAAGTTTTTTCGTAAATGATTTAAGTTAATAGTCCCACTATCATGAGTCATGTACAGTATTATAAGGATCTAAAAAAATAAAAAGATTTAATTCATTCACTCATGTCACCTGAACACATTCACTCTTATGACACACAGTACAGACCAAAAGTTTGGACACCCCTTCTCATTCCAAGAGTTTTCTTTATTGTGTTCTTTAGCCCAAACGCGTCTCTTCTGCTTGTTGTCTGTCCTTAGCAGTGGTTTCCTAGCAGATATTCTACATGAAGGCCTGATTCACACAGTCTCCTCTTAACAGTTGTTCTAGAGATGTGTCTGCTGCTAGAACTCTGTGTGGCATTGACCTGCTCTCTGATCTGAGCTGCTGTTAACCGCCGATTTCTGAGGCTGGTGACTCGGATGAACTTCKCCTCCGCAGCAGAGGTGACTCTTGGTCTTGGTTTCTTTGTAGCGCTTGATGGTTTTTGTGACTGCACTYGGGGTCACTTTCAAAGTTTTCCCAATTTTTCAGACTGACTGACCTTCATTTCTTAAAGTAATGATGGCCGCTCGTTTTTCTTTACTTAGCTGCTATTTTCTTGCCACAATACAAATTCAAACTCTTTGAATGAGAAGGTGTGTCCAAACTTTTTGGTCTGAACTGTATCTAGAATTATTTCTACAGTCACGTTCTCTGGAAACCTGGATTATGCAATTTCCATGATGTATATGATGATATGAAGAAAAAACTTACTTTTGTCTTCTACCTTCCCCAAAACCCTAATGCAGATACCCTCCACAATAAAAACACAACAAGAACAGAAGAAAAGAGGAAAGGCTGTGGGTCCAGTTCATTTAGTGTCAAGGSGAATGGACTCTCCAACCTATTAACTGGCACAAACATTCAATTATTAACCTAAAGGTAAAATGTTCCACAGACTAAACTAACACTGAGATATTCAGAAAAGCTTTACAAGWTCAAAATACACGATATGACCAAAAGTATTCACTCGCCTGCATTCACATGGATATAATGTCGGTCCATGCTTTGCAGCTATTATAGCTTCAACTCTTCTGTGAAGGCTTTCCAYAAGGTTTAGGAGTGCGTTTATGCAAAATTTTGACCATTCTTCTAGGAGTGCATTTGTGATGTCAGACAATGATGTTGGACGAGAAGGCCTGGCTCATTGTCTATGCTCTAATTCATCCCAGAGGTGTTCTRTTGGGTTGAGGTCAGGACAGGAGCAGGCCAGTCAAGTTCTTCCACACCACACTCGCTCATCCATATCTCCATGGATGTTATGCATTTTCATATGCAGGTAGAGGTAAACAAACAAATACTATGGCATTGTAGTGTATTTTTAGATTTTGAATTTTGAAAACAAAAGTGAAGCTTGAAATAAATATGCTACTCTCACAATAAAAAATAAACCCGTCTTAACTAATATAATGTAATGTCTTAACTGTAGTGCTTTTTTTTTTTAATATGACGGTTCAGTTTAATGTTAATGTGAAGATGCACCTGGACTCACATTTGTTCTGTGGTATTTCTATGAAATCTGAAACCTCCGTGGTTCAACAGTTTTTTTTTTTATTATGCTAGTGATTCCCCTACAACAGTGAGGTATCTAATTATGTAATTAAAACATGTGCAGATGACACACTCTCTGTTAAAATGGAATAGTAGGATATGTGGGATAATTGTCTGTAAACTGGGGTTCTTCAGAGGGCTTTAAGGAATATAATTTTCTTGCAATCTTGTGATGCCCTGGTTTTCTACTTAGAAACCAAATTAGAAAAACAGCAACACAATATTTAGTTAAATGTGTAATGTATAACATTTAAACAGTTCTGTTTGATTTTTGCGTCATGCAAGTGACATGTAACAGATGAACAGTTTGACAGCAAAACGCGATAAAAATGCTGTTTGCTGATGTTTTTATTCATTTTGCCAAATAATTTTTCTGCAACACACAAGGTTGTCTGCAATCTATTTAAAATATTTAAATAGTAATCCCATACATAACCTTTTTTTTTTAGTTTTACATTTGCATGTTTTAAACAAACCACGACAAGTAGCAGCCTGATTTTTAAAGCAAACCATGCCAATCATGTCACTTCTTTCTGTGACATAGTGAATATATTGGAGCTATGCAACACAACAGGTACCATGAGCAAAGGATTGCAGATAATGTTGATGTCTAGAAAAATGGCATTTGTGCTCTGTTACTGTCACAGCACTGAACCCATCAGTAATAAATGACGGACATGTGTCGCTTAATTGTGTCGCTCATGTTCTGTGAAAAAGAACATTATTCAATTTGGATGTTGGGTTACCACCATGTTTAGTACTGAACAAACCTACAGTAGGTGGAATACTGTAGTGTAAGCACTGTGGTACAGTTTGTAGTACAACCCTCTGTTTCCCTTCAAAAAACAAAAGAGTACACCCCTTTCATTTCAGCAAACGTTTTAGTGTATCTTCTCAAAGGACAATACAGTACGATAGAAATGAAATGAAACTTGGATATATTTTAGAGTAGTCAGTGTGCAGCTTGTATAACAGTGTAGATTTACTGTCCTCTGAAAAGAACTCAACATACAGCCATTACTGTCAAAATAGCTGGCAACAAAAGTGAGTACACCCTAAGTGATAACAGCTGTACATCTTTACCCTGCAAAGTCATATGTCCTGTTTATCATTTCTTGTGTTTCTCACTATCCAAGTACATCTCCAGACCTGAACCCTATTGAGCACCTGTGGGGCGTCCTCAAGTGGAAGGTGTCGAAGCGCCATGTGTCTAACATCCAGCAGCTCTGTGATATCATTACTGATATCAATAAACTGATACACAACATCATGTGCACAACATCATGTGCAGATCTGGTGAATTCCATGCTCAGGAGGATTAAGGCTGTGCTAGATAACAATGGTGTGTGTGTGTGTGTGCGTTTTAAATTTTGTATTACAAATACATGCACCATACTCTTTAGCATCAATTTTGGCAAACTGAATAAATTGTTTATTACAGTACAACTCCTGAAGTGCACAAATAATCAACAAATTAGTAATAACATTTATTAATAACAACACCCACACACTTGGTGATTATAATATTGCACAGCCCTATATATTTGTAATCATTTGTAAATGATTTTATATTGAATTATTGATATTGATGTATTTTACTTTTTCTTAACACAGTTTGTCATTGAATTCATAATCATAGCTCATAATCATATATGTATGTACCATATGGTTTACATGGTTTACAAATATTGATTGATGGGATCTTTTTGTTGTTAGATGCTTGTTATGAAATTAACACAGAATGGCAATAGGGGTATGTACAGTAAACTCTATTTGTAATTTTTCTTGTGTGTGTGTGCGCACACTTGTGTTTCCTGTGTAGGTGTGTTTGAGTTCAGCCGCAGTCTGTATCTCTTCAGCATGACGTATGTGATGCTGCTGGTGAAAAACATGCTGTATTTCTGCATCATCTTTTTCTTACTGTACAAGAGGAATTCTGCTAACAAGGGGATGCTCAAAGGCAAAGCTCGCTGATCAATTCACTGTTTTATGTTATGTAAAGATTTCACTTTGTCTTACATTGTTAAAAAAATATGAAATAGCAATAAATTTGATTAAAATCTCTTACAATATATTTCTGTGTTTATTAATATAATCTTCTGTACTGGAATACTGTTTCAGTATAAAATTAAAATCTTGGTCATTTATTATTATTATTATTATTATTTCTGTTTGTTCCACTTTGTGTTATGTATTCTGTGGTATTCTGCTTCTTTATCTATTTTCTTATGACATTGTTGTCCTCTGTAATAATAAAATTCTTTCATTTTTTTTTATCAATAGCAGGTGATCAATAAAAGTTGAAAAGTTTGAATTTCATATTGTCACCACAAATAAATCACTAAAATGTATTTGATCATCATTATGGAATCAGTTTTAATTAATTCAACCTATTAAGTTTTTAAATAATATTTACAGTATGTTAAAACTCGTAAAATACCTTGGTTGGTTGTTTGTCATCCTGCATGCCTTGACCTAATGGCCAAATCTGAAAGATGGCTTAAAAATAGATTTATTATACCATAATTGCAAGGGCCWTWTTTTTCCCTCCAATTAAATTGTATTTAACAAAACACTTAAATTATTATTCTCCAGTAATAGTCCAGGATTATATCTTTAGATATAAAAGCCAAAAAAAAACAAAAAAGCCAAAAAAGAGTCAAAAAGTCATGCAGTAAGCCTGGAGAATTATTACTCAAGACTACATTAAAATACATTGAAAGTAAAAAGGTC
Source organism: Clarias batrachus (assembly GCA_003987875.1). NCBI lineage: Eukaryota > Metazoa > Chordata > Actinopteri > Siluriformes > Clariidae > Clarias > Clarias batrachus. Next base: position 9,409 of record QMIH01002711.1, on the reverse strand, counting down.
TGGCTCTTYAGTGGTATTTCTTTATTTGTATARWTTATACRACCATCTCAGAAAAGTTAGACCAAGCACTTCATCTACAGTACTACAGACAATAAGTTTATTAGAATGACCAGCCTCAGGCTACATCATTAGAGCCCAAATAAATGCTTCTCTGAGTTTAAGTGGCAGACAACATCCACTGTTCAGACTTACTGCGTGAGTCAGGTTTTCATGGTCAAATTGCAGCAAAGCAACCATTGCTTTGGAAGAACAAAAACCAAAAGAGACTTGCTAGGGACATGAATCACAAGGAATCCTCTTGTCCTTATGGGCCCAATTTTAAGAATTTTGGTTCTAATCACCATGTCTCAGATGTAGAGAGTGTCTMCACTCGTTTCTGAATGTGTGGCTCCCACTGTGAAGCATTKAGGAGGTGGTGTGATGGTGTGGGGGTGCTTTGCTGGTTACACTGTTGAGAACATATCTAACTAGCATGGCTGCCACAGAATTTTAAAGCAATCATTTTTTCTAATGACCCCAAACACTCCTCAAGGTTATGYACAGTAAGACCTATTTGTCCAAGAAGGAGCGTGATGGAGTGCTGCATCAGATGATCTGGCCTTTACAATCACATTACAGATCTAAATCCAACTGAGATGGTTTGGGAGGAGTTGAAGAGTTGAAAAGGTGCCAACAAATATGTAACACCTCAGGGAACTTCTTCAAGATTGTTGGAAAACCATTTCAGGGGACGACCTCATGAGGCTGACTGAGAGAATGCCATGAGTGTACAAAGCTGTCATCAAAGCAAATGGTGKYTACTTTCAATACTTGAAATTTTAAAAACAATAAAAAGTATGGCAACCATTCCATTCCAGTGTCGAATGGAATTCCAGCACAAGCACACCACCTTTTTGCTTAAAATAAACATGCCAAAAAAGTTTAACAGAAAAGTGTTGAGTGAGGAAAGGAGGGTTCTATCCTGGCTTTTCTATCCTGGCAGGGATACTGTGAGCATCAGATTGTTTTTTTTTTTTTACATTTTATAGACCGCAGTACACAAAAACAAAGTCAAGCAGCAGACACTGAAGAAAGAAAGCTACATAGTGATAGAGGGTGAAAAATCTCTATTGACAGGAATGACTGTAAACTCATTCAAATGTCACTCAACAAATAGAGGATGACATCACGTGATCTTTAAACACAGTAGCAAATTGAGGTGAAGTACAACATGAGGATGATTCATAACAGCCTTTTAAAAGCAGAGATAAAGTCATGTAATGCCTGAAAAAAAATCCCTTCATCAATCAGAAACACAAAATAACCAAGGTTTGCAAAAAACTACAGGAATTGGAACAAAAAAAAMTGAAGTAACATAATCTTCTCTCAAATTTTCAGCTTTGGTCAATACCTGGTTGTCTTACTGTATGGTTAGACAGAGCCCTTGAGAACTGCATGTTTGAGSACTTTTTCCTTGGAACCTGGCATCCATGATTCATTCCACTTTGTGAAACCCATACACTGGTAAAGAATGCTGGCAGGTGGACTGGGATTGAGTTCTCAATGAACCCCAAAAACGTATGTGGGGCATCTGCTTGAAATGAGCTTACAGTGCACCCACGACTGGAGCACATCTGTCTTTTTTGACATACATTAGGTTAAAATTGCACAGGTTGGTACGTAAAGTAATTTTAATCTTCAATGTACAGTACTCTCCATCACAAGTAATGCATTTGCACCATCACTGAACCCAGCTCTCAAATACTCGTTGAAAATTTCATTTGTTATAGTTGATGCTTGTTCACTGACTGATTTGTTTACTTTAAGATGTTGTGATATGATTTTACTTTAGAATCCATCCAACTCTTACTTAACTCTAACTCTTACTTAACTCTAACTCTTACTCTTACTCTAAGCAGCAAAGTAGATTCACACTCAATAATGTAAATTTTGTATGGATCCACATTTAGTAGTAATCAATAGTAATAGTGATTAGATATGAAATAAGATTTAAACAGTCCTATCTCATGTCTCAAAGACGCTTTAGATGTCCAAATGTAATCGTGCTTTCATTACACGGATTTCTTGAACTGTTGCTACTTTTAATAAATTCACAAGGTCTCTGGTTTACCTAGACATACAGTATGTAATAATATCTATTATAAATTACCCTTGTTTAATTATATTGTACATGTCTGATGTGCACATTATTAACATCCATTATGTACTATGAATTAAATGTACCACCAATTTTAGCCACTAGTAGTAACATCATGAATCATTGTTTAAAAAAWWTTTTTTTCAGAATTTGGTTTGCACAACAAAACCATAAAGCAACTGTCACAGTACTTTCCTTTATTCTAGATTTCATGCTAATATTCACATCTACATGGTTTCTCTGTAAAACATATATGAATGTAATGTTTGTAATACATTTTAGGACAGATTTCTTACATTTTGTATATTGAGTAACTTTTTTGTCATAGGACATCATGCTGTGGGAGRCTKGGTGAAGGTTTTCGGCTCAGGAACAAGACTTTATGTAACAGGTAAGAAATTWATTTTTTTGTGCATAATTCCAAAACATTTAGAGGCATTAAGGAAAGTTTCTAACAATATGCCACCGTAATCYTAATCAGATGGTTTCCAAATGATTACTTGTCTGATTTTTGATTTCTGAATCTAATTTCTGAAAYGAGAAGCAATTCAAAATGATTTTCTGAGAATCATTATAATAACCATGTAGTATACAAATAATGGGTTGTTTTTTAATGTTTGTAAATATTTAAAACATAGACAATATTAGTTCTGCTCAGGTTTAGATATTTAGAAGTAGGTATTGGATGTAGTCAGTGTCACAGTGCGTCTCTGGAGTCACTTACTACTACAAAGTATTTGGATCTGGAACTCGTCTCATTGTAACTGGTATGGAAACATTTTTTTCTTTACTGATCTAAAATTGCTAAAATTAATTAAGGCAGACTCACAGTGTAATACGTTTTTGCCTTTGTTTAGTTGCTAAAAACAAAAGCAAACAAAAAGCATTTTTGAGCACATAAACAAAAATCATGTAAGCATTAACTACAGTATATGGTACACACTGGATATTGACTATTTTAATTAGTAAAGAAAGGAAGTAATAAATGAAATGAAAGGAAATGTAAAAAGTGTAGTAATACAGTGCTGAGGCTATTTAAAAGCTTGTTTAAATGTTTAGAAGTTTTAGGTATAGTCAGAGTCATAGTGAGAGCTGGATACTACACTCACAAAGTGTTTGGATCTGGAACTCGGCTTGTCGTAACTGGTATGAAAACAATTTACTTTGCTTMATTTACTGACCTAAAATGTTCAGATGCACGGAGAAGAATCAATGTTTTAAATAATGTCTAACTGACATGTCCACCAAATACTATTTTTGATTTAAAAAAAACATAGCCAGTCAGTAGCATACAGMTGATATTGTATGATATAACACAAAATTAATTTGATGAAATTAAAAAGTTTAACTTGCACATTAGTCACAGTTACTGGTTACAATATATTGGAATATAAATCCAAATGATCTAACCATTATATAAACCATGTGGTACACAAGGTACAGTTTTTGTTTGGTAATGTTTCTTTAAATTTTTTGATTAGAAAAGAAAAGTAGTATCTCAATATAGAAGCTACTTAAAATTTGTTAATGTCTAGTCATTTAGAAGTTTTTGGTGTAGTCTGAGTCACAGTGTGAAGTGGATATTCCTACAAAGTATTTGGATCTGGAACTCAGCTTATCGTTACCGGTATGAGCACATTTTGCCGTTTCTTTCTTTCTTTTTTGTCCAATGATTTTATTGGCCAAAAATTTATTAAATGTGATGAATGTTAAATGATGTATAATTTATAAAATTGTCTTGGGTGCTTTTAGGTTAGCAATAAAGCTGTAAAGGTTAAATAGTATTTAAATCTAGAAATTCAGCACACAAAGAGGCAAACCAACAAAAAAGTGTAAAAATGAC
>QMIH01002710.1:45646-57779 GCA_003987875.1 Clarias batrachus | reverse complement strand
TCAATGAAAGAAAAACTCACAATGGTCACAGAAATCACTTTAATCTGACAAAAGTAATAATAAATAAGAATTCTATGAATGTTAACCAATGAAAGTCAGACATTGGTTTTCAACCATGCTTCAACAGAATTATAAAAAAAAAATAAACTAATGGAACAGGACTGGACAAAAATGATGGTACCCCTAACTTAATAGTTTGTTGCACAACCTTTTGAGGCAATCACTGCAATCAAACAATTCCTGTAACTGTCAATGAGACTTCTGCACCTCTCTGCGGGTATTTTGGCCCACTCCTCATGAGCAAGCTGCTCCAGTTGTTTCCAGCTTGAAGGGTGCCTTTTCCAGACAGCATGTTTCAGCTCCTTCAAAAGATGCTCAATAGGATTGAGGTCAGGGCTCATAAAAGGCCACTTTAGAATAGTCCAATGTTTTCCTCTTAGCCATTCTTGGGTGTTTGTAGCTGTGTGTTTTGGGTCATTGTCCTGTTGCAAGACCCATGACCTGCGACTGGGACCCAGCTTTCTGACACTGGCCAGCACATTTCTCTCTAGAATCCCTTGATAATCTTGAGATTTCATTGTACCCTGCACAGATTCAAGACACCCTGTGCCAGATGCAGCAAAGCAGCCCCAGAACATAACAGAGCCTCCTCCATGTTTCACAGTAGGGACAGTGTTCTTTTCTTGATACGCTTCATTTTTCCGTCTGTGAACATAGAGCTGATGTGCCTTGGCAAAAAGTTCCATTTTTGTCTCATCTGTCCATAGGACATTCTCCCAGAAGCTTTGTGGCTTGTCAACATGTAGTTTGGCCTATTCCAATCTGTCTTTTTTATGATTTGTTTTCAACAATGGTGTCCTCCTTGGTCGTCTCCCATGTAGTCCACTTTGGCATTTGGCTCAAACAACGATGGATGGTGCGATCTGACACTGATGTTCCTTCAGCATGAAGTTCACCTTGGATCTCTTTAGAAGTCTTTTTGGGCTCTTTTGTTACCATTGGGATTATCCGTCTCTTTGATTTGTCATCAATTTTCCTCCTGCGGCCACATCTAGGGAGGTTGGCTACAGTCCCATGGATCTTAAATTTCTGAATAATATGTACAACTGTAGTCACAGGAACACCTAGCTGCTTGGAAATGGTCTTATAGCCATTACCTTTANGGCTGTCTTGCGCTGGCAGCTGTATGTTGCTGTGACTTTGTCCAGATTGTCAACTCCTCCTTTGGTCGAGTTGTAGTCCAGGATCATTTGTGGCTTCTTGTCTTCTCTTGTGGTCAGAGATGTATCTGTGTGCATTGTGCTCATGACAAGAACATTCTTGTTTTTCTTTGGGCAGTATGAAACAACTGTTGCTTTCTCTGAGAAAACAAATATTGAGGAATGCAGAGATCTTCCCTGCATCTTCAAAATTTCACTGGGAAGTTCTGGCTTGTTTCTTCTTATTGTTCCCAACATAGTCAGCTTTCTCTTCTGAAGTTCATTTGCAAGGCGGTAGGATGTAAAGAAGTTGTCACAAGTGATGTTGTGACCCTGCAGCCCTTCACTCATCTCCAATACCATACGGATCCCCTGATTCTTCTCAGATGCTCCTCCAGGTAGCTTTCCAGTGTATACTTGCATATTCCATGCATAGCTAGATGCACTCTACCTGGGGACATTTGATTTGGCTTTGTGTGGGGAAATGGAAACATTGGTAAAAAATTACAAGACTGCGGCTAGAGAGAAAAAGCGTGTCCAGAGTGAGTTGAAAAGACAGCAGGAGAGAGAGGTCCTGGCTCTGTTTAAGAAAGAAGGAGATGAGTTGGTAAGAAAGAAAATGCAGGTGAGGAGAAAGTTAAGAAAGTGAAGCACAGAGTAACAGAAGGGAAGTGTTAGTTACACCTCCCCCATATGTGCAGACAGAAGGCCAATTCCCAATGCTTAAGGGAATGGTTGAAGTTTCGGGGGGAGAAATGCAGATGGAAGGTCATGTAGATTGAGATGAAGGTTATAGAGAGCCATGTGCGAAGTCAAGAAAGAGACAGGATAGGCGGATGGAGAGAGAGGAAAGCACACCATTAGCTTGTTATAAGGAAGTAAGGGCAGATCTACAGAAAGTGAAAAAGTTGTATGGGAAGGAAGATAAGATGTAAGTAGAGAGAAGATAGGCAGGAGCACAAAAACACCAGGACAGTCAAGAAGTCAGATAGATACAACATTAAGGACTGGAAATAGGTCATTGTACAGTAGAGAGGATGGGGATGAGGAGGAGTTGCCATTCAATATAGGCAGTTGGAAACAGGGAAGGAACACTGGGAGACTTACAAACTTAGCTCCACAATTCCCAATTTCAATTAAAGGTGCAATATGTACCATGGGCAACTCAAGATCTCGAGGGACTTGTCAACCGCCTAACTAACATTCACGAGGGTGCAGGGAAATGGATTAAGGTCTTGKACGAGGAGACCTCAGGCAAGCTGTAGTTTGTTGGAGACATGAAAGCGCGTCTGGCAAAAACCTTGTGGGGAGGAAAGATGGAGAACATCCTCCGTGCTTATGATTTGAACAAGGCTGTAGATACATACCACATGCATCTTTGATGCTTACCGCCCTACTGTGTGGCAGGCCTTGTGTGCAGAGTATCCAGCTAGAGTTGACCCAAAGGCAATAAAGGGTGATCAGTTGGAGATGTGGTCGGTTTAAACTCAAGATCACACAAAGAGTTCTGTGATCACATCTCACATGCTGTTGAACAGTACAAGAAAAATGAGCAGAAGTTGAAAGTTCAAGAGAAAGAGCTAAAAGAGAAACTAGCTCAGTTACATCTTGAATATCTGACTAAGAAAAACAAGAAAAAGGTCCAAGACCCTAATTACAGCAGAGCAAATGTGGGGGGCAGGCAATCCTTCACCCATGATCCAGCCAGCTGCAGTCACAGCGATGACCGCACCAGCAGCACTACCCCCAAACCCACACCAGATGTCTGCACCAGTCAATGTTTATCTGCAAAGGCAGAAAGAGTGGAGAATTAATCAGCGCCAGAGGGGACAAAGAAACACTTATGCTAACTTTCCACCAGGAGTATGCTGGGGGTGTGGACTGGCTGGACATAACCGATCAAGTTGCCCCACACATCCATGGCCCCAGCTCCCGAGGGGTGCGATGGGAGGGGGGTGGCAGCAGTCTCTTCGATATCAAGCTCAAGGCCCAGTAAACCCATGGAGGGGTCCAAAACAGGGGAGATTCAGTTACCTATTTTAACAACTAAATTCTGAACAGGAACCCTTGTCAGTAGATACAGGAGCAGTTTGTACATTTAAGTTCTGCCTAAATTTAAGTCATCTCCCCATGCCTGGAAAATTTGCAAAGGCAGTAGGATTATCGGGACAATAGCAGTTAATTCCTATGACCGCTCCAGTCCGTCTACAAACTAGCGACAAAAGTGTGACTATACCCGCATTAGTTTCAAGTCAGACACCGGTTAATTTGTTGGGCAGAGATGCATTGTGTAAATTAGGATTGCAAATATGGTGTTCTCCAGAAGGGGTGTATGTTGACATGAATGGTATAAAAATTTAATGGTAATGACTGAACCACAAGCAAATGTGTATTGGATAGGACAGCTAGAAAGGGATGTAAGTCAAGTAATCCATAAGTGGTGTCACGGCGTGTGCCTGTGATGGGCATGCGCTCAAATCTATTATCGCCCGTCGCTTACTTCGTAGGCTCCCTAAGTAGGCGGCACCCCTTCTGCAGGTGTGCAAAGGGACGCGGCCGCCTATGCGGGCCGGCTAGCATTGATTAACGTTAATAGGATCTCGGGCTTGCTCCGCATTATAAAAGCAAGGCGCAGAGTTTAGTCCGGGGTCCGAAAAGAGCGTAGCGCGGTGGAGTTTGAGAGTGGCATGCGAGTGGGGAAATGGAATGTGCCCCAGAGATTTAAAAAAAAAAGGACATTGGATTTCCGCCCTTTGATCTCCGCACTGAGGACAGCGCGGGAAAGAGCTGCACAAGCTCTCACGGCATCCTTTGTTCCCACGTCAAGCCCACCTTCTCGTCCTCGCCGTCGAATAGGAAAAAGCCGCGAGGAGGACAACGTTAAAGCCGCCGATCCCTGCCGGGAAAGCTGCCCAGCCGAGGGACGTCTGAGCGAGACGGCAGGGAGGAACTGAGAAGGAGCGTGCAGGAGCACTGCCTCGTGTGCTCCGTTCGGCCACCCCGCCCACCGCCGCCAACCGTGTGTCCGCATGCCATCTGGGCACTGCCTCAGCACACATCATTCCTTCCCTTTCCCTCCATCCTCCCTCCTTTTACCCTTTCCTTCCCCTATTTATTCCTAATAAATTACCCTTTTCTTCTAAGATCTCGCCTCGTGTCTGTGTTTCATGGTGCCGCCCGTGCAACTTTGGGTCGAACCCGTTACAGTGGGGAAAGTTCATTAAAGCACAGATTCCTGAAGCACAATTACCTACTTCAGAGTTTCACTGTACAATGGTGCATGACCCAACTAAGGATGCTGGTTTAGAACAAACATGGCAGGAAGAAACAAAAGAGCACAAGGTGGAACTAATTAAACAAATACATCATCATAGGTCGGCAAGGAGCAGCTATCAGCAAAGATGAGTGTGATTTTGTAAAAAGGTGGTTCACTGTAACTGATTCTGTTCCCCATGTGACAGTATATGTTGGAAGAAATTGCAGATCAAAGGACTGAGGACTGATGATGAAGAGACCTACAGAAGTCCAGTGGGAATCAACCATAAACCCGTTGATTTTTCATTTTGCAGATAAAAACTCTATCACAGTATTGTGTGGTAATAACTTGATTGGTGTTCCTCAGGAAGTTGTTATTATCCACAAGTCACAGACGCAAATGGCATCAGCAACTGAAGTAGTTGAGACTGTTGAGGGTAAACTATATAGGGAAATAGAGAGTCAGGTCCCACCTGAACTATGGTCTCAGCATGGTACAGATATAGGCCTAATTGAATCAGCCAGCCCAATTCAAGTAAAACCAAATGTAAAACTGCCCAGAATAAGACAATATCCTTTGCAACCTGAGGCAATAGCTGGTATAAAAACCACTATTGAAGGCCTTGTAAAAGCAGCCATGTTAGAAGAAACAACTAACTGCTGTAATACTCCAATTTTTCCTGTGATCAAGCCAGCCAAAAATAAATGCCGTCTCGTGCATGATTTATGGGCAATTAATTGTATAACAGAGGATTATCCAGCAGATGTTCCAAATCCACACACACTGCTAACCAATGTCCCTCCCGAAGCCAAATAGTTCACTGTAATTGATTTTTGTTCAGCCTTCTCCTGTATTCCAGTAGCGAAGGAGAGTAGGTATTTGTTTGCATTTACATATGCTGGACAACAATATACTACCGACAAATGCCACAGTGGGTCCAACACTCACTGCACATATTCAATCAGGTTTGGAAGCTGATTTAGAAGATTTAATGAAAGGAAGTAGCCTTCTTCAGTTTATGAAGAATTGTGTGTGATATGCTCGACATCGTTAGAAGCTTGCCATAGGGATTCCCTTAAGGTACTCGGTAAGCTAGCACAGAGAGGTCACAAAGTATCCAAAGCTAAATGGCAATACTGCAAGCCTCAAGTTGAATATTTAGGGCGGTTAATTTCACATGGTACAATAGCCATAGSGCCTACCCARTTAGMAGGCATAAGTARAGCACCCTTGCCACAAACAGTTAAACAGCTGATGACCTTTTTAGGTTTAACAGGCTTCAGCACTGACTGGATTGAGGAGTATGCAGCTCCACTGAGGCAGGTAATGAGAGAAGAAGGTCTGCAAAATCTAAGTGCTCCGTTAAAATGGAACACAAATGCACTGTTAGCATTTGAATACATCAAAAAAGAGATGCAAACAGCGCCCACCTTAGGTATACCAGAGTATACCAAACCATTCTACTTGTAGGTGGCTAACCGAGCTGATGGATACACCTCAGCTGTATTGATGCAGGAAACCTGAGGTGGGAGGAAAAAGCACACTCTAGCTTACTATAGCACTAGCTAGATAATGTAGTACAAGGTCACCCGCCATGTTATTAACAGGGTGTTACAGCAGTACATTATGCATATGGAAAAGCATCTACATTGGGTATGGGTTACCCAGTAACCATTTATACGCATCATAAAGTTGTAGAATTGATAAAACAAGGGAAATTTGTCCTAACTGAAGCCTGCATTCTATCATATTCTTCACGGCTCACATATCCCGACATTACTATAAAAAGATGGGACACCGTTAACCCAGCTGAATTAATGCCTTTAGCATATGAAGGTGTGTCTCATGTTTGTCTGGCGAATGTATTGGCATTTACTAGGTTACATGCTGATCTTGACTCTAAACCGATATCTGAAGCAGAAGTTACTTATTTTGTTGATGAGTCTAGTTTAGAGGCCATTTAGGAAGTCACACTGGACTGGAGAAGACTTAAAAGGATGGAGAAGACTTCAAACCTGTCTTATCTCAGAATTGTTCGCAACCGGGTTTTGCTCAAATTAGCCAAACTGAAAGCTCTCACAGCCATATGTCAAACAGCCAAAAGGCTAGTAGCAAATATTTTTTACAGATTCAGCCTATTCACATGGTGTGTGTCATCTGTTTGGAGCGGTATGGAAGCAAAGATGGTTTAAAAAGAGTGACGGAAAACCCATCTAGCATGCTAAACAGATAAGCAAATGAATGTATGCTATGATGCTACCAAAACGATTGGCTGTCATTAAAAGTCACGCTCACAAAAAAGGAAATGACTATGTAACTAAGGGTAACAACATAGCCGGCTTAGAAGCAAAGCAAGCATCAAGGTGTCAAGTGGCAGTGATGGGACCAGTAATCCTTATAGAACCGCAGCCTCTGTTGGAGGATATTATTCGAATTCAACATCAAGCAGGTCCATATGAGCCCTCGATGTGGCTCCAGAGGGGAGCTCAGAAGATGCACAAGGTGTGTGGTGTTCACATGAAGGTTTAATCATTGCACCCACAGTGCTGTTAAACATTTTGATTCCAGGTGCTCATGGATTTGATCATTGTGCCAGTGGAAAGGTTGTGAAAAATTAAAAACCAAGGGTATTGGTCTCCATATCTGCATGATATGGTTGATGAGTTCTTAGCTTCATGTGAGATACATGTGCTAAGCATAATGTCAGAAAAGGAACAGCGACACCTATTAGCCATATACCGGTAGTAGACGGACCTTTTAAGTACTTAGTGGTGAACTSTGTGGACATGGTGAAGGATGCTTGAGGAAAAAGGTACATGGTTGTAATAATTGACAGGTTGAGTAAATGGGTAGAAGCAACGCCATCGACAGATGAACGAGCAGGAACAGTTATCAAGTCATTACAAGCGAAATGATTCCTAGATTTGGAATTCCAAAGATCAGCGTTCATTCAGAAAGCTGTAAAGCAGGTACTACACCAGTGGAGAACAAAGTAAAAATGTGGGTGTGTTTATCATCCGCAGTGGGATATTAGAAAAAATAAAATTAACTGGTTTGATGCTTTACCCCTTGCGCTAAGAAGCTATCGCATGTAAACTAAGAGAAATACACACCTAACCTGCATGAATCCATTACAGGTCGACCCATGACTGTGGTATATTGTATATGTGGCAAGTGTAATGTTGTTACACTAGATTATTGAAATTACTACTTATTAATGGCACCAATGCAGGAGACTTTTATTTTGATACTGATACCGGGAAAAGTTGATGCAGGTATGTAAATGGATCATTATTGTAATTATTTGATGGTTTATTTTCCTGTGTTTTCTTTTCTCTTATATTACTACTGTATTTGATTTTATATATGTTGATATATGTTATAGCCTTCGCTAGTTCGCAGAATGTCAGTGTGATGAGAGGCACGGCTAGACTAGATATTCTCCAGTTGCTGCCTGATGGTGTCTGTTATATTTTGATGCAGATTATAAGCCGAAAATAAACCACGTGCCAACCGCATCATAGTGTGGGATCTCTTAATTTTCCAACACACACACAACGCAGAAGAAAGTCCACTACATATAGACCCCTCAATTGCAAATGAGGAAACTAACTGCAATATATAAAGTAATCTATGTGCAGGAAAAAGCACGGAGCCCAAGTGGAGAAAGCCACACTATGCCCAGTTGTTCCAGAAGACCAGATGTATCTACAAATGGCAGAAGGAAGTAACGCAAATCCAGGAGGGAATCCTAGCAGCTATTCCAACAGCAGTTCAGGTGGAAGACCAAAGCATGTGGTATCACTTGAACCATTACATGAAAACCCCTAGAAATAAGTACAGAGAAAGAAGGAGGGAAACCGCCAACTGATAGAGCGGAAGGAAGAAAGAATGGCCAACATCCAATAGTAGCAAAGTGAAAAAATTACAACCTTATTGGGAAATAACCAACTATTGGCACAAGTTGGATACCAAATTGCACAATGATGAACACTTCGCTGCCCCAAATTAAATATGAGAATCTGCTTGAGAGCAGCATCCCATTTCTGATACAGACGCAACTGACTGACTGACTTTGACCAGTTTCCCCCTGACACAACTGACATGACAAACTTTTCTACATATTGTATGCGACTGCGATTCATTCCTTCATGTTGTATAATGTATAATGTATTTCTGTTTAATCAAAACTATATTACTTTCACAGATAAAACAGCAGTGGCAACAATTAATCCTAATTTCCTCAACAGGAAAAGTGCACTGGAAGGAGCAAGCCGTAAACAAATTATGCCAATGTGTAATGCCACTAAACAAAGTTCTCTTTTATTACAGGTATAGAAATTTCATTGGAGCAACTGATGGGTGACTTTACCGCGTCTAATGAAATTTATGTTGTGTATATCTAACCAAAGGCTTTTTAAAATTAATAGCATTCCTTAGCAACAACAGACAGGGACAAGTCTTCGGATGCACATCTTCCATAGCAMAGGAGGGRAGACACGGGCCCATAATSAAGTGCTAGTAACCTCTCTTGTGGGCTCCAACTGACTCTCTACGATGCGCAAAGTATCTGGGTTGAAGATTCTTATATTACAACAAGGCTGTTTAAAATTATACCCACTTTTAAAATTGTAATGTGTTATGCATGTTTCATTTTAGATTGTATGATTCACCCAGTTAGTGTAAACCTAGAAAATTACTGTGTTAATTACATATTCATGTCATGTTATTGTTATTGTATTATGAAAAGTGTAAGGTCATGGAGGTCGAGTCTTTTACTCCTTTCTATTCAAGTGTGGAAGGAGAGGTTTGGTCGATTCTCCACTAGAGTTCAAATACATAGGTTGGTCCTTGGTAGAAGTCCAGTGATTTAATTTAATCACCAGWTARTRTAAGKAAGACTAACACATGAATTTGCACTCTAGATAAAACAATTATTGTGGGACTTATAATCCCCAGAGGGGGGATATAGAATAAATGTTTATTTGATTTTATGTGACATACCCTACTTTTAAGAAATAAAAGATACCCCAGGTTGAAAGAGTGAGAGACTTGCATGAGAGGCCGAGCATATTGGCCTCTTGGAATGTGCCTGTTTAAGAAATCTGATCTATACATTGAGGCACCTAGAACTGGGAAATTTAATGAAACCCAGATGTTGAATGTAAAATCAGCGCGGGAAAACTGGCCGCCTTTGTTTAGGGGTGATCTGCAGACCTCCCGACTTTATTGATCAAACAAGTATTATTAGTATTATTAATTGAGTCGTCAATTAATTTCCACGACAGTAGCTCCAAGATGTGTTTGTAGTCTTGAGTTTTCATGGGATTCTCACAAGCTTTTCCTTTTCAATAAAAATAGTTTTAATTACTCTAATAAGTATATGTAAAGAAGTGAGGAGTGGTGAGGAAAGGAACCACAGATGTGAGGTTAAAGTTAGATGTAAAGGGGTTAGGTCACTTTAACAACTTTCGAACAGTGCATTCACAACCAAAAGATGCTAAGTGCTAACCACTAGCCTTCAATGCTACAAGCATAGATGCTACATGCACACAGACTACAATGTAAACCTGCTAGGTTTGCTAACTAGCATACCTTATGCTAGGGTTTGTTTACAATTTTTGCAAGACAGCACTGATGGACTGCGCTTGTGCACTTAAAACATGGAATTCTTAAAAGTTATCACAGAAGAGGTTGTTTAGGTTTCTGGGTCATGGTCGTTACTATGATAGTGATGTACACTGCTTAAACGAGCATGCAATTTTAACACAATTGTGAATCATCAGTGAAATGGCAATGCATTTAACACTGAACAACCCAAAAGCTCTATTTAGATCTTCATAGCGCAGACTGACATCGACTCCACTTGTTAGAGTGAGACAAATAACTTGGTTGTTACTACACTTGACACAAAAACATTGCTAAGATCTCAACGAATATCAGCCCCTTTGTCAGACAAAGCATACAAAGACTTAAGACACACAAAAACAATTTTGGGCTTTTAACCGCACATTTTACTTCAAGTTTAGCACTTCTCCCATTTGGCCACTCTCTCTGAGCACCGCACCCAGTTCACTTTTTTCAGCAAAACAAATGGTATCGAGACTTTATTTAGCTACACTGAGCTTGGTACCGCGGAGATTTAAATGCATAGATGAATTTAAAGGTGGAACATGCACAAACAGATTCACTATGGGAGGCTTTTTAAGAGAAAGAGCAAGAAACACGCTTACTCCTCTCTTTGTGCGCTTTTCTATAGCGACTTAGGTCTGTCTCTACAGACAATAGTTAACTTTTATAGCTGAGCACTTCAACCAGTTAGACTGTTTTGCGACCTACAGCTGGGGATGAGATAGCAGCGAGAGCTAAGACTCACGGCAGGGCATTGGTGTAGGGTCTTTGCCAGTGGGTGAGAAATTTGCAGTTGGCATTGGGGAGGAGATGGAGTATGCGATCACCGAGGAGGAAGTCGCACGGCTGCGCTGGCCAGTTATATGCTCGCCGCATTTTTGTCTGTACTTTTTCAATGTGTTCACATACAACAGGGAGCACACAACTAATTTTTTCCTGCATCTCCTGTACGTATTCCACCACTGAGCGGAAAGTTGAAGGATGTTCTACTTAGGCCTCCTTCGCTACATCAAAGGGTTTCTCCCAAACAGTAGTTCAAATGGCGTAAACCCAAAGGAAGCTTGCAGAGTTTCGCGAATCGCAAAGAGGATGTACAGAAGTAGCTGATCCCAGTTTTGTCCTCCTTCATTCACCACTTGCTTTAACATCCTTTTGAGTGTCTGGTTAAATCTCTCCACTGGGCCATCTGTTTGTGGGTGGTATACTGAGGTGCGTAGTTGTTTAATCTGTAGCAACAGACAGACACCAGCCATTAATTTAGACATGAAAGATTTGCCCTGATCTGTTAGTATCTCTTTCTGCAGGCCCACACGGCTGTAGTACCAATTCCTTGGCTATGTTTTGTGATGTCGCTTTCCTCAGTGGCACTGCTTCTGGGTAGCAGGTAGCGTATTCAACGATGACTAGGATGTACTCGTGTCCCTTTGATGACTTCGGGAGTGGGCCGACGATATCCAATCCGAATGCACTCAAAGGGGATGCCTATGATGGGTAGTGGAATTAGTGGGGCGGGGCCGGTTTCCGCGGGGGCTGTTTTTTGACATTCGGGGTAGCATTGGCAGAAATAGTCTAGCCCCGGCCACTAGAAACTGTCTTTGATCTTTGTGATCATGTTCCTCTCCTCGAGGTCCGCCGAGTGGATGTGTGTGTGTGAGGTTCACTTCTTCGGTCACTGCGGAAGTACAACAGTCAGGAAATGTGACTATTTCCCACACCTGACTCCAACAGTTTTGCCACTTTTAATAACCTGCTGAGACAGGGAAAGAAAGGGATTAGTAAGAGTCAAGTCAAGTCAAGTCAATTTTATTTATATAGCGCTTTTAACAATTGACATTGTCGCAAAGCAGCTTTACACAAAAAAAGAAGTAAGTTTTTATGCAATGTGTATGAATCAAAATGATAAGATTGTCCCTGATGAGCAAGCCGAGGGCGACAGTGGCAAGGAAAAACTCCCTGAGATGGTAATAGGAAGAAACCTTGAGAGGAACCAGACTCAACAGGGAACCCATCCTCATCTGGGTGACAACGGATAGCAGAGATTGATCAG
>QMIH01002710.1:15056-33325 GCA_003987875.1 Clarias batrachus | reverse complement strand
TGATGGAGACATGAATTCTGTGCTCTACCAGAAAATCAGAGAATCCTGGTTGAGAATATCCAGCCATCAGTTTGTGACTGTCACGAGCCAGCCCAATCAGCCAAGCACATCCAGGTCATGATTTCAGCTAATTAACCCCATGCACCTGCAACCTATTAACAATCTACCACGCCTTTAAAAAGAAGCTTAGAACTCCATTCAATGCCGAAGTATCCTGCTTGCGTGCCTCTTGATCTGTCACTCACGATTTTTCCAGTTATTTCTACCTCTGTGTTTGACCCTGCCTGTCTTCCTGGATTTTGTCTCGTGCCTTGCCCTCTGGATTATCATCACTGCTTGTATTTGCTTCTGTGTATGACCTCGCCTGCATTACGGACTTTGATTTCGGTACGTGCTTCCGGATTTGTTTTTTCTCACCGCTGGACAACTGTTACCGACCCTGTCTGTTCCTCCGACCTCGTTTAGTGCTATTCCCTGCAATCTCTGTGTGTGCGTGCAGACATGTGATCACTTCTGCGTATGTGGATATCGGACAGGAGTGTTTCGCCGTCAGAAGCATTTCATTCCCTGCCATATTTTTGCTCCTGCTGAGCCTGCACATTGAGACTTATTTGTGCCTTCGAACTAAAGCTTTCAGAAAGGCTTTCTGTCTGCAATTGGGTTCACTCCCGTTCAGCCCCACCCTTGACAGTGACTTATCCAGAAAGATAGAGATCAAGACCAGCAAGACCACCTCTGAATGCCTAATAATAATAATAATAAAAACAATTAAGGTTTTGGAGTGGCCCAGGCATAGTCCAGACTTAAATCCGACCCTTAAACAGACTGTTCATGCTCAAAAAAACCTTCAATGTGCCTGAATTTAAACAATTCTGCAATAATATTTGTCAAAAGTTTCTACATGACATGAAAGACTCATTGCCAGTTATCATGATTGCTTGAATGGCACAACCAGTTATTAGGATTAGAGACAATTACTTTCTCACATAGGGTAGATAGGTTTGTACAGCTTTTTCCTCATACTAAATGAAATAATTTTAAAACTGCATTTTGTATTTACTCAGGTTATCTTTGTGTAATATTAGAATTTGTTTGATGATCTCAATCATTTACATTTAAGTGCAAATGAAATACTTTTTCACAGCACTGAATTAGATTTTCTTAACTCCTTTACGTTACAAAAGTGCTGCACGCTGCACACCTCCCTACACACAGATACACCAGCACTAGTTGTACCCAACAGATGACAGTTTCCTCTTTGTCAGATACACAATGGTCCAGTTTTTATCTCTGCAGGTGTTTTTCTGTGCCATGGGTAAGTCTTTATGATCTCATTAATTGCTTTATTGAATGAACAGCTCTTACAATAAAGGCTGAAAGTATTTACATTAAACTGTAATTTTTAAGTTGTATAATTGAAACTCATTAATTAGTCAGAGAAGCGCGTTTTATAAAGTGCAAGTAAAAAGTACACATTTTGTTTCTAAGAATATAATCTCTATTTTACTGCAGTCTTTGTAAACAATTTTTTTATTTGTATTTTTTTTTTTTAAATAAAAGCTATATGTTTTACCTGAATATATTAAAGGTGACTTTGCATATCCATTGGTGGAGAGGACAAGGGAATAAACATTTTTTCACTGATTTTCCATTAAACCATTTATAAATATATAAAAAGTATATAACCATTTTGATACCAATATTTTTTATGCAAAATGTATGAAATGCACAATGTATCAGTAGGAACTAAATTAATATAAATATATTTTTTTAAACCCTTATACACTCCTGATCAAAAYCTTAAGACCAGGGAAAATATTACACATATTTACACTTAAACCTTTGATCAGGTGATGAACAGCCTGTCTGAGTTTAAATGCAGTTTTCAGTAAGTTGCCTACTCTCTGCTCTGTATATATATATATATATAGTCTTCCAGGAAAATAATTGTGTGTATATATATATATATATATATATATATATATATATATATATATATATATATATATATATATATATATATATATATATAGGATGCCTGTTGCAACATGTCCATATAAACATATACATTCCTGAACAAAATTTTCAGACCAGGGAAATTTCCTTTTAAGAAATTTAAAATTAGCGAGAGCCCTTGCTTATGCAGCTCAGAAATCCTGCTACATTCAAAACAGAGTCTTTTGCTTTTAAAATCGTAAGATTTTGTTCAGGAGTGTGTGTTACATATTATATAATACTACTACTAATTATTACTGTGCTATAAAGTTCCATAATATATTTCATATAATTTTATATTGTGATTCTATTATGTGTTATTTTTTACAGGTATAGTATATTGCATATGACTGACTATGCCCTGATTATTTCTACTAATTCTACTGATTAAATAATCACTATTTGTTTACCTGGCATGCTATCGAAAAAGTAGAACTCTTTCTCTTTCTGCCGTGCTCCGGGGCCTAACAGTTGTGGTCGTGGGATTTGTTACAAAACATCATAGGGTGCGCTATTCTGTATTGGTTTCTGTGAACTTGAGTGCGTTAAAAAAATAACTGAAACTATGTATATACTTGCCTCACAGACATAAAAAATATATACTTATAGAAAGCAAAATGTCTTCTTTTACATAAACTAATGGAAAACAAATGTCAGATTATGTAATTCATATGAAACATGAATATTGGCGTATCCACTGCTGTGGAGATGACAAGATTACCTTCATCACTACTGCCGAAAAAACAAAGTAATTGAAGATTTATCAATGAATTATTAAAATGGTCAGAGTCAGTCTCCTTGCTGTTTCTCCCGACACATTCATAATCATTAGTGTTTAAATGAAGGAGTGTGTCCGAGCTAAGTTTTAAGCTAAGAGAAGAAGAGTTTAACTTGTTGTGTCCGCTGCACCTTGATACACTTACCAGTCCGGACCCGATCGACTGGGAGAGACAAACACACACACACGCAGGCATGATGTCTGAAGATCTCTAGTTTATTCTCAGCAAGGAGAGCACATTTAAAGCGGTGCTACGTCCTGAACATCAAAAAACCAGTCATTCACATGTCAGTCATAGAGGTACCCGGAGACAGACAGGAGAGAGGAAATACATTTGCATTCTCCTGATTAAACAAAAGGGTTCTAGCAGACAAGAGGCATTTGGATAAGGATATAGAAGGTGTTACCACAGAAGGGGTGCACAGTGAGGTGTCTGTCAGTTCTCAGGGCACAGGAATCTTCTTATTAGATTACAATGTCTTACTATATTTTAAAACCTTACAATTAGTCTACTTCTGCCAGCGCACTCTGGAAAACTTTTCGTGCGGTTGAGCTCTGTTTAGACTACGTACACTGTATACCCTAACGTTCAATGTAATTAAACACATTCAGTACTGTTAACTTATATAATTGCAATTAGGTCAAAAAAAATTGAGTATTCAGAACTTTTTGTGATTTATGAGTTTGTAAAAATGACACTTTTCAAGTTAGCTGAACAAATTTGATATTTTATGTAATCGTAAGTACTTAAGTAACAATAACTTAAGTAAAACTTCCACCAACATAATATCTATAGAGCACTTGTGGTGCAGTGGTAAGTGCTGCGCCTGCTATGCGGAAGACCTGGGTTCAATCCCTAGGCTGGCTGGTCTGCAATTTTTTTTATTTATTTCGTAAGTACTTAAGTAATAATACCTTAGTAAAACCCACCAATGTAATATATACTGTATACAGCACTTGTGGTGCAGTGGTGTCTGGCCTGCCATGCGGAGTGCCTGGGTTTGATTCCTGGGCTGGGTGGTCGGCAAAATATTTTTTGATTTGCACAAGTTCAACAAACTCAAAAATGGATAGTTCTGATAGTTCTGTTGGAAACCTCATTTTTTTTTTTAAATTGATGTAACTGATTACCTCAAATATTTTGAGTTTTGCCAACTTAATCGGGTTTACAGTGTAGGAAATTATAGATGAGGATCACGATGCCGGCTCAACATCACAGAGCCCAAAGATCAAGGTGTCAATAGGTCTTACACATTGATGAAAATCATGGATTATTTCGTGAAACAGGATCTGCTGAAAAAAAAGGTTGGCACATCAGTCACTTTACCCCAAATAAAAGGTAAAAACTCAGTGGTCCATGCTGAATATTATAATTTAGTTGTAACATAACAGATTCGGCAAACCGAACAAACTGTGTGCACTGAACACTAAACCTAAACCGAGCATAATAAAACTGAGCGTGAGGATTAATAAACTGAGATGTTTGTTTCTTAACCCCGTCCCCATGAAAACGGCGTATTCAGAGAAAGGCTCACCCGCGAGAAGTTGTGCGTGGACCACTGAGGTTTTACAGATACTAAAATTGCCATTGTTACTGTTTTATAATTACATTACATTTTTTCCTTAAGATAACATGCATTTTTTTATTACTCTATCACAACCCTTGACTTATGATGCTATTGTACAAATGGAATAATTTTCTTTGGTATTTTTACAAATTTAAAAATCGAATACCACAAATTTCACCACTATTTTATGTTTCATTTGTCTTATTTTTTCTAGCAAGGGCATGTTTGTTGGGTAAGAAGGGCAATGTTGGTCCTGCCTCCCCACAAACTACAACTGCAGGTTTGAATTTAATTGGGTGTGTGTGTGTGTGTGTGGGTGTGTGGGTGGGGGTGTGTTGCAGGTTTGCTCTCAGATACTCTGTGCTGTTTAGCTTTGGAGGCAGAAGCTGGAGATAAAGTCACTCTTTGGTGCCAACATGACCTGACTGTTACAGGTTACATCTTCTGGTTTAAACACACGAGTGATTCAGTTCCACTTCCTGTTGGTTGTAAACAGTTTTTTACATCAGCTCCATCAAAAACGTGCCACTTCTTTACTGAAAGTGACAGAATAATGATGTCTATTCATGGCAAAAACACGTCCCTCACCATCACTGCAGTAAATGTCTCTGATACAGGACTCTACTACTGCAGCTACATGGAACGTAAACAGATTACATTTAGTGATTCAGTCTACTTGAGCGTGAAAGGTAAATTAATATAAAGTAAGCAGTTGTAATGTGAAGAGTTATAGTACCTTCAATTATTAAAAAAAAAAAAATCATTTTCAGGGGAAAATAAAACACTGTCCAAGATCACAGACAGAGCAAATGGTTTGTTGCCTTTCTTCTCCTAAAAGTCTTCTCTAACTCTTACATTAAAACATAGTGTTTAAAATATCTAAATGTATTCTTTATTTTTGATTCAAGGCTGTGTCTCTCCTGCTGTGTTCTTCATGCTGACTGTGGGATTTGGTGCCCTGAGTGTGATTCTTCTCAGTGTTCTGATCTGCGTTATACTGAAGCACAAAGGTTACCATACATACATACATACATTCATACATACATTTCTGGGTTGCTACAATATCATTTTATTTTAAAAACACTTAAAAAGGTATTGGCAAAGCCGGCACCACTTTGTTTATGTCATGTCAGTATTTACAATGACATAAACATATGAGTTCTGTCGCTTGCTGTCAATAGGCATCTAAGAGAGATTAACATATTATTGGCTTCAGCAGACACGCAATACCTGAGATTGAACCATGACTGCCCCCTACAGGTAATGCAAGTTATGTTTACAGCATCCCGCACACTGCCGCGGCAGCTCGTGAGATCCCTTTTCTCGAAACGTGCATTCTTAATGGCCACAGTATTATTAGTTATAATAAGTATAACTAATGTATAACTGTATTATTATTATTATTATTATTATTATTATTATTATTATTATTATTATAAATCCGTTTTTATTAATTTACAGTAAGGTGGTTTATACACAGAAGAAAATTTATTTCTTTTATTCTACAAAGTTTGCATACTTCGACTTTAAAAGTTTAAAAGTTCTGTAAATTAAATTGGGCCAAGAGATGTTTAATCCACGACAGAATACTTATTTTACACTGATAAACCATCACCAAAATACTTTATGGAGGATCAAGATCAAGGTACCAACCCATTGCATAGCACATAAACACTTTAAATTAGATTTATTTAGCCTATTTCTAAATGTAAATTATTATAAGAAAAAAGCTTGAATATTTCTAGTTATTGTTGCCTTTTTGTAGAAACTGAAATTGCTGTGTTTGTGTTGTGCTTGTAAAAGTTTGTTCACATTCAGTGCCATTATTGCTAAATTGCTATTACAAAAAAAATAAACACTAAATAAAACTGTTTCCTTAAATAGCATCCAAGTTCTTCAGGAAATATTAAATAAAATAAAAATGACAATTATCTAGCACAAGTGAAAATCTACAGGTCACACCATTTGTGTTTGAAAACATAAAAAATAATAGATTCTTTGAGTATTAACAGGTTTAACAGGGGGACTTTTAGCCATAAAAAGAATGTACATAACCAATTGTTTCGTGATGGTAGACTACTACTATTACTACTACTGCTACTATTACTAATCTGGAAATTGAGTCATGTCAACTGGAGTTCTTTCTTGATAGGTAGATATGTACCGTATGTTTCAAGACGCATACAAGTAGCATCTCCAGTCTGAGGTAAATTGGTAAGTTCCTCATATTTGAGTCTTTCAAGGTCAAATGATCCTCCCCTGTCTGAAAAGGCTCATTACATGAACAATGGAGATGGTGAGACTAAACTGAGAGTCATTAGAGGATAGATGGATTGAGAGAGGTGCAAAGAAGCCATCTTTGTGCATATTATGAATCCTTCTTTCAGCAGAGGTGGAGGTCTCAGGCACAAACTGTCTCCTATCTAGGAGGGATGATTTGACCTTGGAGGACAAATAGGAGGAACTTACCAACTTGCCTCAGACTGGTTGGATGAGTAGTGAAAACCAGTTGACATGACTCAACTTCCAGATAACATCAACTGGATGACTAAGAATTTTCATAGACATACTACTACTACTACTACTACTACTGTCACTCCCTTGTTCCCCGACTAAAACAAAACGGCAAATATGTTACAGAAATTTGAAAAAGATCAACCCAGACACTCTGAGCAAAGATCTTCAGGATCTCTCCTCTGTCGAATGTTCCTCAGTCACCGAGTCCGTGGACTTTTACAACAAATCCCTCAGCAGTCTCCTCGATCTCCATGCCCCTGTCATACATAGAATGGTCTGCTTCTCACGTTCAACCCCTTGGTATACGTGTGAATTGCGGAAGATGAAGACAGCTGGGTATGTTCTTGAGCAACGTTTACAGGCATCAAGACTCGCTGTTCACAAGCAAGTTTATAAAGAACATCAGAAGGCCTATGCAAGTGCGCTGAGAGCTGCAAGATCACAGTTTTACTCAAATATCATTAACAATAACTCTGGAAATTTAAAGCAACTGTTCTCTTCTATTAATCGCCTCCTGAAACCGCAATTTCAATCTCATCTGGAAGCTACAGAGGAGAGATGCAATAACATCTTTACTTTTTTCAGGAAAAAAGTGGACACCATCCGCTCATCAATTTCCAGTTCCTCTGCACTGCCTGACTTCATGGATGACCCACGGCCAGGGACTTTTCAACATTTCTGCTGTTTTTCTGACGTTTCGCAGCAAGAGGTTGAGGTCATTATCAGAAAGATGAAACCATCAAATTGTGCTCTGGACCCTTTTCCAGCGGTTCTGGTTAAATTCAACCTCTGTGCTATAAGTCCCCTGATTACCAGGATCATAAATCACTCTCTCCAGTCTGGCTATGATCCCCCTTCATTGAAAACTGCTGTCATCAGGCCACTTCTTAAGAAATCCACCTTAGATGGATTGCAAAAGTGCTTGCAAACTACAGGCCTATTTCTAACCTCCCTTTCCTTTCAAAACTGCTGGAAAAAGTCATCGCTGCAGAGCTTCAGTCTCATCTGAAACAAAATGATTTGTTTGAGAAATTCCAGTCTGGTTTCCGCCCCTGTCACAGCGTGGAAACAGCTCTGGTAAGAGTGACGAATGACCTGCTGATTTCGGCGGATGCTGGCTCTCCATCATTCCTCATTTTTAACCTCGGCCTTTGATACTGTTGATCACAACATTCTTCTTCACTGATTATGTCATACTGTAGGTCTCTCTGACTCTGTTTACAACTGGATCACATCTTACCTCACCGGAAAAACGGAGCATGTTGCCCTGGGAGCCGCTAAATCCGCTACACACAGTGTTACCTGTGGTGTTCCTCAGGGTTCAGTGCTTGGTCCTATGTTGTTTATATTGTATACGCTTCCTCTGGGCTGCGTCATCAGCCAGCACAAAATTTTATTTCATTGCTATGCTGATGATACTCAGCTTTACCTCAGGATAAACTCAACCTCCTCATCTTCTCCGCCATCACCCACTTTCTGACTCTCTCACTGACTCTGTTCGGAGGAGGTAAAGTCATGGATGAAGCAGAATTTCCTGCAGCTGAACAGTTCTAAGACTGAAGCTATTTTAGTAGGCACCCCACACCAGGTTACGACATCCAACATCACTAGCATCACCTTTTCCGGTCAGAATATCCCACTGTCGACATCTGTTATTAACCTCGGGGTTAAAATGGACTCTCATTTGACGTATGATGCCCATATCAAACATCTGTGCAAGACATCTTTTTTTCACCTCAGGAACATTGCTAAACTGCGTCCAGCACTTACATTTGCAGATGCGGAAAAGTTAGTCCATGCGTTTGTCTCCTCCAGGCTGGACTTCTGCAATGCTCTCCTCATTGGGACTTCTGGAAAAAGCCTCCAAAAGCTGCAATATATTCAAAACTGCGCTGCTAGGATCCTGATGCGGGCACGTAAATATGATCATATTATGCCCATCCTCAAATCTCTTCATTGGCTGCCTGTTTCATTCAGAATTGAATACAAGGTTGCCCTTCTTAACCACCAGTGCATCTATGGTGATGCCCCTCCCTATCTCAACGAACTGATCACTTCACATACATCTTCACGAAACCTCTGCTCTGTCTCAGGTCATCGTCTGAAACCTCTGAAGACCAAGCTTGATACCATGGGAGATCGGGGTTTTTGCTCGGCGGCACCTAGACTGTGGAATGCTCTCCCTGAATATCTGAGGATGCCACAGACTGTTGATGATTTTAAATCTGGTCTTAAAACTTACCTTTTTATTAGAGCTTTTGAGCAGAAATAATTTGTAGCACTTTGAGATTTGCCTCAAATATAAAGTGCATTATAAATAAAATGTATTATTATTATTATTATTATTATTATTATTATTATTATTATTATTACTACAATAATATTTTTTCTTTTGTTTTGGTTTAGGTCATGAAGCATCGAAAAATGAGGTAAATCTGACTACAAAAGATACATTTTAAATTTACATAGAGATGCCTGCATTATATATATAAACAGAAATACTTGGTGGCCTTTCTCACTGAATGTAAAAGTATGCACCGTACTTATCAACTTTTATGTCATACATTGAAGTAACTGTAGGCAGTTTGATCATCAACTTGCCTGTGACATGTGACAGCATTCCCCTTGAAAGTAAGAGTAGACAACATCATCAGTTTTTAAGAGAAAAATACCACCTAAAAAAAATAAAAACATTATCAATAAATAGTAAAAACACAAAAAAGCAAAAGTAAAGACAAAAAGAAGCAAAGATCAAAACTAACACAAATGGTACATGTCAATGACACTGTGAACCTGTGAATCGCTTAAGTTGTGTGTGTCCACCACAAGGGCTTAAACCTTGCAAAAGCTCAATAAGAGCATGCAGAAGAACTGTCCCAGTTTTACATAATTTATTATTTATATATATATAATCTTTGTGTGTCCTCTGTGTCCTTGCAGGGTCCTGAAGCAGACTCAGTGCATTATGCTGCATTACATTTTTCAAAGAAAAAAAACAGGAGGGCAAAGAAATGTAATGAAATGGTGGATCCAAATATTGTATATTCTTCAGTTGGACCAACTAATATGCATACATAATGTTACATATCACTTTCCATTTACTAAATAGTAACTTTCTTTCATTGTGTAACCTCCATAAAGAAGGCTATCACAATTACAGAATATGGTTGGGATTCATTTTATGAATTTAAGGATTTTGTACATTAAAAAAAAAACAAAAAAACATGAGTAGCTTGCAATAAAATACTCAAGTGTATATTGTAAGAAAGAAATCTAAAAATAATAATTTTACAAATGAAATCTTTTGATTTATTTCAATGTATGTTGACTGCTGTTTATATTTTCAATGAGTACAATATGTTTATTTTAAATGATTGGAAAGCAACCTAGCTAGGAAATTATAATGATGGGATGTTCGTTGCCATTGTTTCATCATTCATCAACCATCTTTAACATTTAAAAACATGCAATAGTGTCTTAAAACAGTTTTGTGTACAAACTCTCACATGATAAAGAGAAAGGAATAGTTTCATATGCTTTGGCAGCTCATGGTTTGATTTACTTTTTCCACATAATGTTGGGAAGGTTTTGACAGCTTTTTCCGCTTAATAAATGAAATAATTTTTAAAAAACTGCATTTTGGATTTTCTCTGGTTATCTATGTGCAATATTACAATTTGTTTGATGATACAAATATGCACCTCCCACACCTGTTTCATTATCATAGCACATTTTAGTTTTTTACCTGTTTTCTCACACCTATTTACATCAGGAACAGAAGCAGCATGTTCTAGCCACACCACAGTCACTGAAAAGTAATTAATCGCTCTCAATCTAATCAATAACTGGGATTCCACCAGGTGCACTATGGCACGTTAGAATCACAGAAGTGCCTTTCCATGTTGATTTGCTACAGTTGCATGCAAAGTCCTTTTTCATGGAAATTCATGTTGGTAGTTCAATTAACCAATCAGGGATTTTAAACACAACCAAATGGCCAAGAGTACACAATACAGATTAGAACATAATAGTAGAAAAATGTGGTTATATTTCATATTTTATTAACATAAAAATAAAAATATTAATTATGTATATTATAATTAGAAATTTAAAGCAAATCAAAATGGGAAAAACGTGTTTGAATGAAAATGATTAGATTGTCCCTGATGAGCGATTCGAGGTGATGGTGGCAAGGAAAAAACTCCCTGATATGGCAATAGGAAGAAATGGGTGCAAATCGATCTTCCAAAAGGACAATGACCCCAAGCATACCTCAAAATTGGATACAAATTACAAAGGAGGAGCAAGAAGGCCTACAAACCTGGCCCATTTACACCAGTTCTGTCAAGTGGAGTCAGCCAAAATTCCATCAAACTATTGTAGAAAGTTTGTAGATGTCACGGCCTGGCTGTGACTACAGGCCAGACCGGCTGATGTAGGTGCAGTGCGCAAATAGGGCAGGCATAAATGCAGAGGTGTTGTTGAAACATAAAGACTCTTTTATTTACAAAAGAAATACAAACTCAAAAACAGACACAAACAAACAAAGGAATCAAAACAACAAACCCAAACTAAAACTAGGGCTCAGGAAAACACAGGAACAGGAGCTGAACAAAGGGAACTGATACAGGAGCTAACATAAGGAAACATGGAGCTGGAGCTAACTAAAGACACATAGGGGAACTAGAGACAGGAATTAGAGACGGGGCCAGGGACACGGAGACTAGAGACGGGGCCAGGGACACGGAGACTAGAGACCGGGCCAGGGTCACGGAGACTAGAGACCGGGCCAGGGACACAGAGACTAGAGACAGGGCTGGTTAGTTGGGTTAGTAGCTACACGAAATACGGAGACGCTGGATGCTGACCTATCTGTGTTAGTATCTAATGGAGTTAGTACTGACCTAAAAAGGAAACAGAACACAAGAAGGCAGGGCACCCATGAGGCTATTCCAAACTAGCGGCTAACCTACTAGCGACCAGAACTACTAGCAGTCAATCCCACTAGAGGCTAGCCTACTGGACGTTAACCCTACTAGGGGCTAACCCTACTAGCAGCCTAGGCCTACTAGCGGCTAACCCTGCTAGTGGCTAAGCACTCATGGGGTTACAAACATCTAAACAGAAAATGGACACCACAGACAAAGAACTACACAAGAAGGCCGACACTAGGGATACACAGAACAGTACTTTCACAGGAGGAGACACAGCCTAACTAAACACTGAACAAGGCAACTCCATGAATCCACAAACACAAGTAATCTATAGAAAACTAATAATAAAGCCCTCTAGAAAAACAAAGGTAAAACATTACTAAAATATAAACACAAAGAAACAAAAAGGAATGCCCACATGACGGTAATATACAAAACTTATACACAAATAATGCTCAACCCAGTTTCCCAGAACAAACTGCTATTTATAGAAACTTTAATGAGCCACCTCGGTTCTGGTGAGCACTTATCACCTATAAAGTAATAAAAAATAAATAAAAATTATCCAAATCAGTCAATTCCGACATTTAACAAATGAGAAACATACAGTATGTCACAAATCTTTTCATAGGACAACATTGCATAAATTACTCTTTGAAACAATGAAAAGTAGTCAGTGTAAAGTTTGTATAGCAGTATAAATTTATTGGCCCCTCAAAATAACTAAAAATACAGCCAATAATAGCTGGAAACAAAAGTGAGTACACCCCTAAGTGAAAATGTACAAATTGAGCACAATTATTCATTTTCCTTCCCCTTTGTCATGTGACTCATTAGTGTTACACTGTCTCAGGTTTAACCAGTAGCAGGTGAGTTGCTATATAAATTTGGTATAAAAGCTCTTCCACTCTCTTAACCAGGCCACTGAAAGTTCAACATGGCACCTCATGAAAAACAACTCTCAGAAGACCTGAAAAAACTAATTGTTGCTTTACATGAAGATGGCCTAGGCTATAAGAAGATAGCCAACACTCTGCAACTGTGCTGCAGCACAGTGGACAAGACCATCCAGCACTTTAAGAGGACAGGTTCTTCTCAGAACAGGGAGTGTCAGGATCTGGGGCTGCATGAGTGCATGATGACCCTGCCTGTTTTTGGATCTCATCTCATGTTTTTGCCCTCTGCATTATCTTTTGCATTCGGATTTCCTTCTGTGTATAACCTCATCCGCACTTACAGATTTGAACTCACTCAGTGCTGGACATTGTTATCGACCCTACTTTGTTTAACAAACTTCTTGCTCTTGAAACTGGATTTGGAAACATCTTTGGATTTATCTGGCTTTTGACCTTGCCAATATCATCTTCAATAATATGGATAATAGGTATATAAATTATTTATGCTCCTGCTGTTACATGGCACGGGCTGGAGAGCCATTGTGAGAGCACGCACCGGTTGACCCTCCCATTTGGAGATGGTGTGGGATTATGAATTAGTGTGGGATTATTAATTAGAGGTATTAGGACCCTTAAATACCCACGGCACCAGGTGTGGCGTGTCCAGGGTGATTCCTTACTGCGGCATTGCCTGGCAACCACGTCTAGTTGGCCGTACCCCTGCCTATTCTCTGAACTATATCTATTTTCATGTGGTTCTGCCCCTCATGAGACCCATGTCATTACACCTGCGAGACGCAATGATTTATGGGAAATTTTTCATTCCCATTTTCGGTGAAGTGACAACCTGTTATTCAGTTGTTCCCTACACTGTTCACAGATCTTTTTGAACTGAAAATTTTTGCTCCCTGTAGTTTGGAATCACACTTAATGTGGCTGAACACCCTGTGAAGTATACTTCGCAGAGTACGTCAGGCCAATCGGAACACACCTTTACACGCTGCGGAGATTCTCTTTCATACTCTGCTTCCGGGACCTTGGGATACAGCATACATCATCGCCCAGTCCTTCCATGCCACTTGGGATTACGATGTAATCTTGACTAAATCTGTACCCTTTTCCAACATATCATGTGGCCAAAAATCGGAACTGCACCTAAAGAAATTAATCTCATAGAGAAACAAAATAGATTCCCCTAGTCAAGATTTAAAGGGGCAGAGACTACATTGAAATGTAGTCTCTGGCCCTATAAATCTTGACTAGGGGACGCCATTTTGTTTCAGAGTTAATTTCCCAATAAGAAATAATGGAAACTCCAATTATTCATTCCACAACCCAAAAACATTAATATAATAATGATTGATAGCAAAATAAATAACATTTAAAGCAAAAATAAAACCAGCTAACTTGCACTTTACCTTTAAAAATAATCAGGATGTTTGTGTGAAAGCAGAGACAGGAAAGGAGGGGGCGGGGGTAATTGTGTAGAACGACTTTCACCAACACACATGTACGCACAGATATTACTTAGTCTGCGAACTTTAATCTGCACTTTATCTTTGGAAATATCTCTGGCAACAGAGAGGAGGAGGGTTATTGTTTAGGAAGACTAATTCAATTCAATTTTATTTGTATAGCGCTTTTAACAGTTGTCATTGTCGCAATGCAGCTTTACACAATCAAAAGAATAATTTAAGTTTGTAAGAAATGTGAATGTGTATAAATCAAAATGATCAGATAGTCCCTGATGAGCAAGCTGAGGGTGACAGTGGCAAGGAAAAACTCCCTGAGATGGCAGTAGAAAGAAACCAGGGAGAGGAACCAGACTCAACAGAAAACCCATCCTCATTTGGGTGAAACAGAAAGCAGGAATTGATCTGCATTCATACTGTGTGTTAGGTGGAAGGCAGTTCAGTATAGCAGTTGTTAACAGATGTTAATTGATGTTAATATGGAGTCTCAGGTAGACTTGTAGGAATTTCCAGTCCTGAACTAACAAGCAACTGCAGCCTTTGAGGAGGAGAGATGAGGATATAGAGCACTATTTCTAAGAGAGAGAGATTGTTTGCCTCAGCCAAAGTATTACTTTTCCCTGCTGGATTAATATTTTGTGGACACATACAATACCCCTCTCGTTCCGTTTTCTCATGCTCTCGGACATCTTTTCACGGTGAGACCGAGCCATCTCTCCCAGCCTACATCACACACACAAACAATAAAAACTTTGGACATTCATACACACACACACACACACACACACACACATCAGAGCAGAAGAGGAGAGATAACAGTTAGGTATGGTCATAGTAACATAATGTATAAGGTGAATGTACGTATATTTAGTGTAGAGTGCAAGCAGGGACTCCGGCAGGACTAAATATAACAGCATAATTAAAAGGGAGAGCCAGAAGTAGGCGTGGCGGATCGTAAGACACTAGCAGTTCAATCAGATACTGCGGCGTGAGACCATTTAAAGCTTGATATGTCAAAAGTAGTATTTTAAAATCAATGCAAAAGTTCACAGGGAGCCAATAAAGTGAAGATAAGATAGGGGTGATGTGCTCGTATCTTCTGGTTCTAGTGAGGACTCTGGCTCCTGCATTCTGAACTAATTGAAGATTGTTCATGCACCTAGTTGAACCATCAGACAGTAAGGCATTACAATAGTCCAACTGAGGTGAAAGAAGGCTATCCTGGTCATATTATCTACATGAGCTTAAAAAAAAAAAGAATCTATAATCACACAGAGGTCTTTCACTGTTGCACCAGGTAGAACAGAAAGGCCATCTAAAGTTACAGTGTGATCTAAAATCTTGCTTCTAACTGCATGCGGTCATATGACTAGAACTTCTGTCTTATCTGGATTAAGCAGAAGGAAGTTAATTAGCATCCAGTCTCTTATATCCTTTATGCATTGCTCAACCTTAGCAAGCTGGATTCTCTCATCTGGTTTTGCTGAGACATAACTGTGTGTCGTCGACATAACAGTAAAAATGAATATTATGCTTACGGATTATGTTGCCCAGAGGAAGCATGTAAAGGGAAATAAGCAGTGGGACTAAAACCAAACTCTGTGGGGCACCAAACTCCACTAGAGAACATGCAGAATAATCACCAATTAAATCTACATATTGATAACAATCAGTAAAATAGGATCTGAGCCAGGAGAGGGCTGTTCCCTTAATTCCTACTACATTTTCTAATCTGTGAAGGAAAATACTATGATCAATGGTGTCAAAAGCTGCACTGAGGTCCATAACACAAGCATAGTTACGCAACCCTGATCAGAGGCCCATAGGAGGTGATTTACTTTTTATTTGTTTATTATTTCTATGTAGATATGAGCATAGCTGCTCCGCTACTATCTTTTCCAGAATCTTAGCGATAAAGGGGAGGTTTGATATCGGCCTGTAACTGGACAGCTGACTGGGGTTAATTATCGGTTTAGTAACTGATAATTTAAAAGATTTTGGAATATACCCAATGCTGAGTGAAGAATTAATTATTTTCAGCAGGGGTTCTGTTGTTTCTGGCACTACCGGTTTGAGAAAATGTGTCGGTATAGGATCTAATATACAGGTTGATGAATTTGCAGAAGAGATTATTGAAATTAGTTCATTCTCCTCAACGGTGTCAGGGATAACCCCTAGAGGGCGCCAAAGCGCCCTGTGATTTTGTTTGTAGTTCCTTTTGTTTTCACTTCATTTCCCATTATGCACCTCGGTCAGGAGACGTGGGGCGCTCACCTGAACCGAGTTGATTATTAGTTTCTTTATAAATAGGTTGTTTTGAGTTTAGTTATTTGTCTTGCATCTGTTGATTTAAACGCCTTAATGTCTGTGTGTTTAGTTCGTGTCTTTATACGTGTTTTAGTTTTGTTTTTCATATAAAGTATATTTGTTTCGTTAATTTCCCAGTTTTTGTGTTTAAATAAAAACAGCATTCCTTTTAAAACCTGGTCCAGATTCGGCGGTGACCAGGGTGGAGGGACACTTCACAGCATGCGGCTACAAGGAATGGCGTGTGGGCGGTATGCGCAGCCGGGAGCAGCCTCCCAGCTAGACTGGAGCAGCGTCGGGCGGAGCGCCGAAAGGAATGAAGGGCGCATTTGTAACCTGCAGGAGCAGGTAGCTGACCTCCAGGAACTGCTGATGCAGCTGCGCATCGAGGAAGGTCCAGACCTGCCAGCTCCTTTCCCACGTTACAGCGACGACGAAGACGGTGAGCTCTACTACAAGGCTTTCAATGATGACAGCGGCGAGCTATACTATTTGCTGTAAAGTGTCGACGAAAGCGAGCTCAGCAACGGCGACGACAGCAAGCTCTATATTCTGCCGCGTAGCTGCTTCGTCGATGACGAGCTGCCGCTGCTGCACTGCGCCTTTGTTGTGGACAGCAAGCTGCCGCCGCTGCACTGCACCACCGAGCTCAGTGAGCTGCCACCGCTGCACCGCGCCAGCGAGCACAGCGAGCTTCCGTCGCTGCACTATGCCTTCGTGGACGGCGAGCTGCCACCGCTGCACTGTGCCTTCGAGGTCGGCGAGCTTCCTCTTCCTCCGCCGCCGCCGTCATCCAATCAAAGTTGGTAACTCTGGGAGATTACTGATAAAGCTCTGTGTGGTAGTTGATGTGAATGTACATTTAATACAGAAGCGCTGTGCTGTGCGTACATTATTACTATGACAAACTTTCATTGAGACATGATAGTGATCTGAGATAATTTCAGACTGTGGAATTGTGAATAAAGTTCTTACACTTAATCTGAAGGATAATATTAAATATAAAGTATGACATGCTTTATGAGTGGGTCCTACTACAAATTTATTTACTCCTACCGAGTCCAGTATGGACATAAAAGCTGTTCTCAGAGGGTCTTCTGGATTCTCTAAATGAATATTAAAATCTCCAGCAATTAACATTTACAGAACTCTACACACTCTACAGAAATGACTTGGTTTGAGAGGAAATCTGCAAATTCACAGAGAAATTCTGAGTACGGCCCTTGAGGTCTATAAATAATAGTTAGTGGGATCGACTGAGCAGAATTCAAATTTGTAGCTACACTTTTTATGTTACTATAGAGAACTTCAAATGCATTAAATTTGTGTCCGTGTTTTTAGTATGATAGTCATAATAATTGTAAATAACTGCGACGCCTTCTCCTCTACTAGTTAGCCGAGGCTGGTGTATGTAGCTGTATCCTGGAGGTCTAGCTTCATTTAAAGCGGCTGCGCATTCAGTGTGATCTGAGTTTGTGGTGTCTACACTCTAAAAACTGCTGGGTTACAAAACAACCCAACCCTAACCCAGCTGCTGGGTCACTATTGGACAGATCGCGCGCTGGGTTGTTTTGACCCAAGTGCTGGGTTGTACCATTTAACCCAGATTTCTGGGTTGTTCATCTGACCCAACCAGTGGGTTAAATTGACACTCTTGCTGGGTTAAATGTTAAAGTGTTGGGTTATTTTATCTGACCCAACCAGTGGGTTAAATTGGTAAAGTGCTGGGTTATTTTATTTCACCCCACCAGTGGGTAAAATTAACACTCTTGCTGGGTTGACACATTCCATTTGATTTTTTT
>QMIH01002709.1:29062-39300 GCA_003987875.1 Clarias batrachus | reverse complement strand
AGGGGGGTATTTGATGGTATTTTAAGTTTTCATTATCTTTAATTAAAATGTTTGTTTAACAGACTATCTGGAGATTTTCAAAAAAGCGGAACAGGGCAATTATTTTGTCTTATCAAATATTTTGCTCCTACTAKACGGGTGCTGTCCTGTGCGAATAGTTTAGAGCACTCTACCTGTAGGTTTATAAAGAAAAAACATTTTACAACCTCGAATGGAAAGAAAAGAAAAAAACATTTTACAATTTTGAATGCAAGCGTATATAAATAACATTTATAAATTTAAGTTATATATATCACATTTTAAAGCCACAAAAAGAATCATAATGCATTTAGTAAGTGAATCAGTTTTACTGAATCAATTCTTCCTAGCAGAGACTAACTGAAAAACTGTGGAATAGCTTGTAAAGCAGCTAATCAGATGCCCAGGATTGCGTGTGATTACGGTATAGTGAGAGGACCCGTCTGACGTTTGAATGCACGGTATTTAGTATCTCTTTAGTATCTCTTAGATCATTTGTATCTCTCTGCTCTTGCATGATTCATGATTGCAGGATCAAAGCAACACTGACATTTTCATCGGAATCATGTCATCAGGAATCGGCATTTTCAAGAACAGGGTACGAATCAACTACTTTGCATGGTAAGTGCTTCCTCTGTTTCAATAACTGAACACTTACTGTATTAGTACTAGTTTAAAGATTGAATTTTTCCCCGTTTTCCTGACATCTCTGTTAGTAAATGTTTCTCAGCCTGTTTGTCGATTTGCAAAGAACCAGCATGTTGATGCCAGCCTCGAGACACTCCTGTTTCAATATTTACCATTCAAAAAATGCAGAAGCGCRAACAACCGTCGTGAGATTATAAACCTTTCTGCTGCATGAGCATTTAACCGTCTGCTGTCCATGAATCTCTTGCTCTCCATGCTTTCTGCAGCTCCGAGTATCCTGTTCGCTCACAAATCTCCAGCCTCCTGCTGGCCGGGTCCAGCTAGGTCGAAAAAGTCAAAACGGTGGCTTCTCATGCACGAACACTGTAGATGCTTATATAAGGGTCAACAGTTTGACATTAACATGCACTTGCATATGATTTAAAAATTTATCCCAAGGAAGGATCAAAAAAAATATATATATATATATAACGTTCACACAATCACCCCGTCATATCTGATCGAAGTTATCCGACATGCAGCACTCAGCGTCATTGTGCTTTTGTGAAGCGTGAGGATCTTGGCCTCGTGCATATTCATTGCACCAAAGCAGGAACTTCAGCTTCACAGGCATGAGTCTGCGTGTGTGCATGTGTGTGTGTGTCAGTCAGCAGAAGTTCGTAATGCATGTGTGGGCACCTTTTGGTTTCAATTGTGTTCTTGCCCCACTGTATGCGTGTACATGTCCTCATAATGCAGTGTATATTTAGCCTCACTATGAGTCAGGCTTTAATAGGAGCACTTTCAGAAGGGGAGGGGGAGTTAAATGGGTCAGGAGGCATCAGGAAATTTTGAGCAACTTGGATCATGTGATGTACTGCTGATGCTATTCTGGAATTGTAACAGTTTTTCTGTGTGTGTTTTAATTGTTTTTTCTCTTGATTTTTTTTTTTTCATTTTCAGGCTGAAAATTGTGAAAATCTCATTTAAATGCAAACAGTTTTTCATCCAGCTGAGAAAAGAAGTGGTAAGTTTAGAAGCCTTACTGGTTTCTCAAGCTAAAAAATAAACAGCAAGCAAGTTTTTTAGGATATTTAGGATTTTCTTTACAATATGGACAGCAAAATGCAGTATATGCAGTATCCAAGCACTATTCTGATTACATTACTCCTAAAATAAGCATTTCCTACTMTTGCCAGGTCTTGTATATAAAGTAAGAGAATCATTTGTCTTTACGTTTAATCATTTCTTTCACAATGACCTTGTACCGTGACTGGAAAGCGTCATCATGCCAGTGGGAATGTGAYCATTCGTCAGAAAGTTTAATGTGACCATTCGTCAGGACGTTATCCATCACCCTGACACCAATTTTGCAAAGTAACAGCCTAGCAATCACACTTATCAGCAGTAATCATCTTTAATGAAGTGCTTTCTTGAACCATCAGCATCGCATCGTACAGCTAATCGACCCCACAGCACCACTCGCGTGAGACTTTCCAGCCGTCAGCAGCGTTGTAATGTGAGAGAGACAATCAAGTGCTTGTTTATTGCCTATTAATTATGGAGAACAGATAATGCACTTTATATGTGCACTTCGCCAGACCCCACGTGCCAGCACCTTGACCCTCAAAACAACACGCACCCAATGGTGRACTCTGAAAGTACCCAAGGAGTGTGAATAATGCACACGCCCTTTCATTTCCTGTCCTTTCTTTTCCTTCTGCACTTGTCTTAAAAGCAGGACTCAATAGTGTCATGATCCATAATTCATACCCAGATGGCTTGGTGTGGCTCAGGAGGTCCATCTTTTTTTTCTTCCCCCCAACCCCCAATCAYCTCCATCCTTGAGCCTCTGTCTACGTGTGTGTTTGGGTATGGGTCACAGCACTGATTTACAGACCCAAAAAACTGCACAGAAATGTATTTTTTTCACCCCTACTGTCATCCCCAGTGCCCAAAGGAGCCGCAAAGACCAGAGCTCCAAATTTAATACAGTAGGTCTTGCAAAAGCAGAGTCCGTGCTCTAAATGGATGACCGTGCTGACAGAGGAACAAGGCTGCTGCTAAAAGTGACGCACAGAAGCTGGCTCATGGTTTCACCACAGAACGATGGAAATAGGATGTTTTGAATCACATGAAAATGTTTGCTGTCACGTTGGAGGAAAATGGCAAACAGTGTCCTTTTTTATATAGTGAACAAATTATACTTTAGGTCTGATACTTGGTCTTTAATACGTTTACCTACAGTATATCTTGTACTAGAAGATGCCCCTACTTTTTAAAATTTCTTTGTTTATATTTTTAACACTTGAAATTTGATTACATGAACGTACAAATATAGCCACAATCACCGGCTCCCACAGTGAAAATATCTGTATAGGTTTATAAAGCTTAAAAAAAAGCAGAAGGTGTGTGAACCATAGTGCAAAATACTGTAAAAGAYTACTATACACAGTCACCCTATCGAAGACTATATTGTCTTAAAATATGTATCTAGCTATATGCCATAATACATCGAAGGAGGTTTTTACATTTATGCATGTGCAGCACAAAGAATTTCCTCAGTATTTAACATGATTACAGTAAAACATTTGAATCGTGCAACGGCTTTACAGAAGGTCGTAAAACTCGGAGACATTTATAGATGTTTAGGCCATTAAAGGAGTTCCTGGGAGGCCAGAGTTTTAGACATGAAGCAGGCATACTGAGAAAACTTTATAATTGATGGACTAGCACTAAGTGAAATACTGTGCCACTAATAAGTGCATTAGTGTAGCAGGGGATCATATAGAGAAATAAAAGAGTTTTTACTTTCATAACTGTGTCATTGAGCTCAACCAAAAGTCCCGGTTTGACTCGAACACCCCTCGTTTTTCAATTAATCAAATCAGGTAAATTGGTTAAAAGATATTGTTGAGATATAAAATAACAGCTGCATGAGTGATTTAAAAAAAAAAAATATTGTGTTTAATATCTCTGGGGAAGGAAATTATCTTACACCACATCCACATTTAATCTGAATATCTGACATAAATATTTGGATTCTGAGTTTTCATTACACTCCCACTTTATGTGAAGCTTGACCGTGTATCTGCATTTTTTCCCTCCCTCACCTCCTTCAACTTCTCATCCACTGTTTGTGTCCTACTTTCAGAACGAGACGCGAGAGACGTTACTGGGCTTCAACATGGTTAGCTACAGATCTTGCAAGAACCTCTGGAAGTCGTGCGTGGAGCATCACACCTTCTTTCGGCTGGACCAGCCCGTACCTCCTCAGAAGAATTTCTTCTCACATTACTTCAGCTTGGGATCAAAGTTCCGCTACTCGTAAGAGGAACCCGAATCATCATGGCTGGATTATTTGCCATGTTTTTTGCCTTCACTGCATGTAATACCAGGAAGAAAAATCATATTTTCATGTTTGTACTCTATGCTCTCAGAAAGCTTGACCCCCCGCTGTTGTAGCCCCTCTAGTTTTGGTTCTTAGGATAAACACCTAAAATATTGATGATGCTTTTAAGCACATTTTTATTTGGTTCACGGGAACGCTTTGAATAAAGCATCCTTTTAAAAATGTCATTCACTTTGCTGTGCTTTTCAAATCCACCAGGATTTAAATGGTGGCTATCACTACAGTGTAAACACTTTTTAAATTTGTGAAATCTCAGTGGCCTTTCAAAGTACAGAAAAATGCTTTTCTGCTATGTGACAGTAATGGACTACATGCTGAAAACAATATTGAATGATTATTTTGCTTTACAGCGGAAGGACAGAAGCGCAATCTGTGCAGTACGGCAAGGAAAAGGGAGTCAAGGACAGGGTGTTCGCCAGGTATCTTTTTTAGGACAAACATAATGTGTATATTTCAMGCGCATCACAGAGCACTTTATTAACAGTTTGCTAATGCTGGATAGGGTGTCCCTTTTCCCTCTAAAAAGCTTCAGTTCTTTGTGGCACAAGATGTTGGAAACATTTATATTCAGATTCTTGTCCATATTCAGATTCACATCATGCAGTTCCTGCACATTTCCATCCCAAAAGTGTTCTAATGGATTCAGATCCAGTGACTGGGAAGGCCACTGAAGAACACTGAACTCCTCAAATTTGTGGGAAAAAAAGCTGCATTCCTGTATTTTCGTGGTTTATATAATTGGCTAACTAGATAATTGCATGTACAGGTTATTCCTAATTAAGTGCTCGCTTTGTGTGTGTGTGTGTGTGTGTGTGTGTGTGTGTGTGTGTGTGTGTGTGTGTGTATATACAGTATATATGAGAAAGAGAATGTAGGCAATGAAAAACCATGAACACGGTCGTTTGACCTTAGCTACCCACACTGATGTTCTTTTCAGATCAGTGAATATTGTTGAGTGTTTTAATTTGTCTAAAAGGACACCAACGTCCAACTAGTATGCATCTACTGTAAAATAGGTCATTTTTAAACCTATTGGAAGTTTCCTTAAACTCCTGGAATGAAACTCATTTGGTAGAATAAGCCTTCTGTAGAAATGACGTTTATAATGTGACAAGTCCGCGACAAGTCTGCTTTGCGGTAGTTAAACTTTTAAATGATAAAATTGTAGTGTTTTAAACATAATAACTTTAAAAGGATTACATGTCTTACTGGTGTCACTGTGCTTTTCACACTAAAGCTAAATAGAATAAAGACATGTTTTTTTTTTAATAACCAGCTCCACTACAAAAGTATTGTTTTTACTCTCTATATTTACCATTTGACGCTCGTGCTGTCCTTCGCGCTGACCATTACGTCTATATAGCACAATTATTGTTTTCTCTGCATAATGACATGTTTCCTGTTCACCCAGATCTCCCAGCAAGCCTCTGGCTAGGAAGTTGATGGGTGTGACCGACTGGGAAGCAGTGAGTAGGAACTCTGTGTCTGAGGAGAGGCTGGAGACCCGGAGCCTACCCACCCGTTCACCTCCTGGGACCCCTAACCAGTGAGTATATCTAAGCATGAGAACACTGAGCATTCTGCAGCTGTTACTGTCACAATTGTGACATAGTGTATAACGGTTTGATTTGTGGAGAGGTTTCAGAAGACGGAAACTAAATGTTTTTTTTTTTCACCACGGTTATTGGATTACTTAGATTTTCTATGTCCTAATGCTTGTTTGGATATAAACTATTGTGATTAGAGTGAATCAAGGAAGAATAAAAAGCATMATGTTTTCTATCCCCACAGTAGGAATTCTCTGTTTGTACAAGAGGGGCCTCGACAGCGGCCATGTTCCATGGGACATTTAGTGGACCATGTGATTCACGCTTCGCCAAGCCTGCCTGCTTTCACCAACCACAAATCAGCCTCATCCACGCAAGCCAACAGCATCAGCCTCGACTCCACACCGTGAGTGCACTCGCCATTCAGGAGCACAGTACCACAGCTTCATCTGCAAAACACATAAGTTTGGGTTAGCTGGCTGTTGGCGCATCACGGTATAGTGTTGTTGATCAGTCAGTCTAGACTACATTAGGGATGTGGAGCCCTTGGATTGCGAGTAACTTGCATGAGTTTTTCAAGACAAGCTTATTTTTAAAATAAATTTTAACTTGGTAAACAAGCGAGGTCTTTGTCTGCCAAGCATCACATGATCACAACTGAGCCAATGGTTCTTCTCTTTGAGGATAATCGTGTCCCATGCTCAGTCTCAGTGCGCGTGCGCCACTCACATCTGAGTCTCCATTATTTATTATAGGGAATTTCTCTGTGATACTGTATACRAGTGTTTTGATGTACAGTACTAGCACGCTTCTGGAACAAATTACACTCGCAATCCAAGGTTCAACTGTATATGTCTCTCTGTATGTTTACTAAAGTAAGACAGGGTTAGACCGGATTTCTAATTTTATTTTTTATAATTTTTTTATGAACTGTTATTTTGCCCCTGGATACACTGGAAAAACACCCTCAGTTACTCTACATGACTTCAGTACATATTTCCTCTAAACTAGAGATGTCCACGAGACCTTTTTCGTAAGTCTCCTCACACAGATATTACTTCTCTATGTACCCCACTGCGATATTTTGGACAGGGTGTCAATCCATCACATGGCACACACACTCGTACACTCATTCACACACACACAAACACTACAGGCAGTTTGGGAATGCCAGTTATTAGGGGTGCTCCGATTGATCAGTCGCCGATCATAATCGGCCGATAATAGCTTTGGGAAGTTTGATCGGCACTCTTTATTATGGCCGATATAGAAAAGCCGTTCAGATGACGCAAAACTCGCAGGTTTTTTTTTTTTTTCTTGCGCGCTGCTAAAATGTCTTCACCGGTCTGGCAATTCTACGTGTTGTGTGACCAAGACAATACATTAGCAATCTGCAACCTGTGTAACAAGCCAATTCCACCAGGCGGGAAGCACCCAARRCATTTTAACGCCACGAACCTCATCAGACATTTGAAGTTTAGTCACTTAAAGGAGCACGAGCAGTTTTCAAAGTTGGCTCGCGCTAAGAGAGCGGGATAGTTCAGCAACTCGCGCGCCGCCGCTCACTCGGCTGTCGTTAATTTCCCCTGTCTCACCTACGGTTTCACTCGGGGGCCGTAAGTACGGTTCATCACGATTCACCGCGATTTTTAGACGCTGTGATTACGTTTCCATCTTTCCGCTCGAAAAATTAAACATTMAAATTTTTTGCCGTGCCTTGCGGATGCTTGCGGACCTTGCAGAATTTTCCGGTTACTCATGTCCCGCTTGTCTGTTATTTTATACAATCTACAGGAAAGTTGTATTTGTCAAGCTCTAAGCTGTCCCGAATTAATAACCAAACACAGGCTGCTATGTTTTAAGTTGATGTGTTGCACATGTTCCTTGCCAATAAATACAGTTGTCAATTCATGATATTCATCTTCTTGTAATTTCAATAATTAATTTACATTGTTGTTAGATATAGTTTAATAAATAATGCTACATGATAAGGCTTCGAGCAGACCCTGTAATCGGTGATCTGTATCGGACGATACAGCTTCTAGTGATCGGAAATCGGTGATCGGCCCCAAAAATCCTGATCGGAGCACCCGTACCAGTTATCCTAATCTGGATGGGTTTGGACTGTGGGAGGAAACCAGAGTATCCGGAGGAAACCCATCAAGCACGGGCAGAACAGGCAAAGTCCATGCACAGATATCCGAGGCAGGAATCGAATCCCGACCCTGGAGGTGCGAGGTGACGGTGTTGACCACCAAACCACTGTGCTGCTTTTAAACATCCATCCGTTGTCTGGACACCTTATGTGTAAAGTGTTGCAGGTGTGGACACACAGGCAATTTGGAAATGTCAGGCTGGCTATCTTTGGACTGTGGGAGAAAACCAGAGTTTCTTTGTCCCACAATCTCCTTATCGGAGCACATGAAAGTAACTGGCTGTTACCCAGAACCCCTAAGTGGCCAAGCGTTAAAAATAAATAAATAAAATTGCAGCTGCTAAGCCTGAGTAAGGCTTAACATACAGCAGTGCAGGTAATAAAAAAATCCTACAGTATATAGTTTAAGGGCGAGAGACGACATAGCCTTTCTAGGAACAGCGTTAAAATGTTTACAAATGGAAGTCAGAAATGACAGGGCTGTAGTGTTTACATAATTTTTTTCCCCTCGATGATTTTCTGGTTATTTCACATGAAGACTTCGTTTCAAGACACGGAAATCCCAAAGGTCACACGCGTCTGGCTCAAATGGCAGCTTTCTGTTCGAAAGGTTAGCATTTTTGCCTTTGAACGTGGAAAGCAAAAGTTTCCTAAAGCCAACACAGCCCTTAGCCTGCGGTCAGAAGAGAGGCTTAATTCTACTCTGCTTCATCTCCGCGTCTGTTTTTACTATTGCAAAGAGCTTGCATGTACAGCTTSCAATTACGGTTCACGGTCTCAAATGGAAGTCGAATGCAGTGAGATGAGCTGTAAAAAAMCGTTGACTGTTTTCCCTGAGTGCCGGTGTATTGCTTCGGGTTTGTGGAAAACGGACCAYGCTGCTTTTGTGCTTTGTCGAGTGGCACGGCTCAAACCTAATGACCTTGGCAGATATTTTCCTGCCATGTGGTTGTTTTTGCTCACTGATCAAGCACAACCGTGGAATAAATCCCCCTTCATCCATACTCACTTCTCTCCTTTGTGTCTGTCGTTCTTAAGCTCTGGCCCAAGACTCGACTGTCTGCCATGTCTGTGCAGTTCTGTTTATTTTACACAGTGTCCCTATTTCAAAGCCATCAGAGTGCTTCAAGGCGTGTGTCTGTCTGAACGCTTTAGGGTACTTTATGTAGATTAGCTCATTTACACTGATTTGTTTAGTATGACGTTACAGAAAACCCGTGCACAGCTTAGAGTTGTTGAGTTTTAGCCGGACCTCGTTCTGAATATTCCTGAAGAAGAGCAGTACTGACGCATGCAGGAAGGCTGGTTTAAATGAAGCGTTAAGCAGAACCACTGCTGACTGATCGTCCACTCTTCTCTCACTTGCGACTCCAAAGGATGACATGACCACCTGCTCTCACAGTGGGTACACATCACAGCGGCAGCCACCAGTCCTGTCTGGTCTCCGTCATGCACATCTACATACTGGACATTCCCTTGCAGTTTGTGTGTTTAAAGATTTGCATCAAAGGCAGAATTGTTCTTTGAATTCATTCAAAGCAAAGATTACGAAGTGTTCGTCATCCCCACTGACGCAGAATGATCTACATGCCAATAAATCTTAAGCGTTTATCTAGCGCTGTGTGTGCATGTGTGTGTGTGCTTGCAATATGCGGTAGGGTGTTGAACGTTCTCAATGTTTTGCAACCAGGAATATAAAAATATTCCAATGCATAAGCACAGATTTTATTTTAGGAATAATAATAAATTTTTTAAAGCACGTTGTGATAATTTGCTTGAAATTTTGTATCCAAACATTTTATCTGCCAACCCCAAATAATGGTAGAAAATGTCTCATTAAGAAGATGGTTGTCTATATTTGTTAATTATTATTTATAATCATTATTCTACATTTAATTCCTGACTGTGTGTATTTATATGCAGCCTTTTTTAATTAAACATGTGCCCACGTCCGTACTGTAATTTAGATTTTTATGCAATTCATTGTACAGAACTAATCATTGTTCTTATAATTATTTTATATCTATTACAGCTTTTTCCCTCCTGCATTTGCCACTCATTTATAAATCATGTATTAAAAGCACTTTACTATACATTATAGCTATTGACCTTTCGATTAGACAACATCCTGTTTCATTAACCAGGCTTACAGCTAGGATAATTRATCAGTAATAGCCTCAGCGATCTTCATACCACCATTGAATGCAATACACAGCACTTTGAGAAATATAGGTAATAAATACACTAATGCTTTACAGCCAGTGCCTGTTATTGCATTAATTTATTACACTTTAATTTAATTAAACATTTTATAAATTATTTTATTTGTTATCAGTTGCGAACCATATACTTAATTATATAAATTAAGAAAGAAAACCTCCCAGAATTCCTCTGCGGGCTAAATGAGGGAACAGAGCTGATTAGTATAAAACATCCCATAGAACACTGCATTTGTAAAGCTTTCAATCATGAGTGTGTG
>QMIH01002709.1:14438-27442 GCA_003987875.1 Clarias batrachus | reverse complement strand
AGCTGGGGTGTCCCCCTCTGCACAAAAACGATAAAACTTGGGAATTGTTAAGTGAACTCTGAACGTCCGTGGCAAATTTCTGTACATACCAGAGTACTGCAGGCATCTTTTTGCCAGATCCAGCAGGCTTCATTCTGAGTATTGATTGTTTTATAGCGATTTGTTATCATTCATTATCACTTATTATCTTTATTTATTTATTTTATTTTAAATGAGGATGTCAATAACAACATTTCATGAGTTTAATTTGTCGTTATACGTTTGGTCACCATTATAGTACTGGTATTATAGTATTATAGCTTGTATTTTAATTTGC
Organism: Clarias batrachus; assembly: GCA_003987875.1. Lineage (NCBI taxonomy): Eukaryota > Metazoa > Chordata > Actinopteri > Siluriformes > Clariidae > Clarias > Clarias batrachus. The sequence continues at coordinate 27,126 of QMIH01002709.1, read as the reverse complement.
ATTTCTTTCCATCAGCTCAATGGAGTTGTTCCTCATGATAATCTTGTTCTGATCAAGATGAGGCCTGATGAAAATGGCAGATTTGGATTTAATGTTACGGTAAGATTGTGGTTTTTTTTTTTTGTTGGGGGTGGGGGGGGTTACAATTTTTGTGTAATTAATATCCCCCCGCACCCATCACTTAATGTGTTTAGGGAGGATCTGATCAGAAGATGCCAGTTATTGTATCTCGGGTCGCTCCTGGAACATCGGTAAGTATTAATCATACTTATCAGAAGAACTTACCATTCTGCTAAATTAAGCTATTATAATTGTGAGAGCACTGAGTGATGAGTTTTTGCTCTTAATGTCAAAGAAAGCACATGAAGTCCCTGTRTWATTACTCATCGGTTGTCTTCCCCTTCGCAGGCTGATCTGTGTGTGCCCCGACTGAACGAGGGTGATCAGGTCGTTCTGATAAACGGCCGGGATATTTCTGAGCACACTCATGACCAGGTGGTCATGTTCATCAAGGCCAGCTGTGAAAGCCACTCAGGGGAACTCATCCTGCTGGTCAGGCCCAACGGTGAGCGCTGTGATCAGAACTTATTTATTTATTTATTTATTAATTTATACATTTGTTTTATTACTGTCATTTTTCATTCTTCGTTCATAATTTTTTGTGTAAATGTCTGTAAATGTGTATTACTATGAAGCACTTACACAATACACGTGCACCTACACATTAATGTAATTATCTAGTCAGCCAGTTATGTGGCGGCTACAGGGAGTGGGAGAAGGGGAGATTCACAGCACGATCGGACATCCTGAAAAATCTGCCACGTGTCATGTTAGCATGGACCAGAATCACAAAGAAAATGTTTCCAACATGTTATAAAATTCATGGCAAGAACATTTTACGCAGTTTTGAGAGCTAAGACCCTAACCAGTACCAATATAGTGTTTCTTATTAAATTACAGTGAGTGTACATTTATATGTTTATTTTTAGGATATTTAGCAAATATTTCTACCAGGAAATCCAGAGTCAGTATTCTCCATTAGCATTTTTAGTTCCTGAAAGTACCAGTTTAGTTACTTCACCGTAGATGAGGAACAAGAAGAGGATTAGTCACAGAGTGACTAACTCACTTGTCTGGCTTTTTTAAAACTTGTAATTAGCAAGAGTGATGAAGCTTGCTTCAGCAGTCTGGCTTAATCAGGAAAGTGAACTGTTCCCCTAATAAGCAGAGAGTCAGAATAGTCACAGCAGGGTATGACTCAAAAGGCTGTGTARCTGTGCATGCACCCAGTTTCATACACTGCGCATGTAAATGCTCTGTAGAACGTTGGATCTTTTTAACAACCAAGTTAACACGGGTCTCAGAGCTTTCAAAAGCATCTGTTGCATTTTCCACAGAAATACGCCTCATATAATGGCTCAAACGTTGTTTAATTTTTTCTTCCTCTGAATGCATCACTTCAGTGCCTAAGTAAATGAGCTACTGGTGAGCTACCAGAGAACAAACAACAAGCTGGGGTAGGGGTATTTTTTATGTGATGTCATAGTAGGGGCAAAATCTAATTAGCAAACAATTCAGTAACTTGTACGAGAATTATATCGTTCTTTTTACTTCCACAAAATAACTTATTTCATAACATATTTATATATTTATTTACATATATTTGTTCATCTTAAAACAGACAACTTTGCTCTTCAGGTCATAATTATCCAACTGTWCCATAATGGTTGTGGAGCAAGTCCTTGTTTAATTATTTGTTTAAAAAAAGAGAAAAAAAGGCTGCAAAGTGCCTATTGATACAGCTTAAACATTGGTTGTTTATGTAACAACCTTAACATCAACCCCATTGCCCCTCTCGTCTGTTCCAACCACTCAGCATCAGCAGTATACTATTCACCGGCCTGATCATCTGCTCCTGTTTCTCACTGGTTCATGCCTTGTGTGAGATTTCTACTTAAATAATTCATACGTCACTGTGTGGCTTAACATTTCTCTGTAGCTGGTCAGGTACAGGGACTGAGAGGGAATGAGAGCCAAAAACTTGTTCTTTAGGAAACCTGGAGAAATACTCCTCAAGACTACTTTAAAATACAAGATTTTATGACTCTYTGCAAGCAAATTATCAAGTAATTATGGGTGGCTCAAAACTTTTGCACAGTACTGTATGTCTATTTAAATTTGTAGATTTTTCCCCCAAGCTGAATACTGTGTTTTTGTTTTTCTCTCCTTTCAGCAATCTATGATGTGGTGGAGGATAAGCTGGAGATGGAGCCTGATTTCCAGTACATCCCAGCCAAATCACCTTCGGACCCGTCAGAGCTGGATCAGAATGCCTGGAGAGACTCCATGCAGCAGCTGAARGAAGGCATGAACAACGGAGCTCTGCTTGCTCAGTTTGACGTAAGTTTTTAAGTCACAAATGTCCCTGACGCTGAATGAAAGCATTACGCAAAGGATCCATTAGCACCACTGATGTATTTGGTTGTGCTGTGTATTCTTGCTTTTTTTTTTCTTCTTCTTCTTGAAACCACTTTACTTTCAGCTCTATTTTGGTCTCTGGTTTTCCTGTTATGAAAGGAAAGACAGCTGTAAATGTTCAGATTTGAAAATGTTTTTCAATAGTTTTAATTCTCTCTCAGATCAGGGGATGGCTAATGCCAGACCCAGCACAGGAATTTATCAGATACATACTGGTGCAGAACTGATCATACAATTAAAGAAACTAGTCTTAGTCCAACAAGTTTTTTATTATATATTTTTTTTACAATGTCTGTAGTCAATGGAGATCATGACTTGTAAGCGATGTGAGAGAGTTGTGAGATCATGCAAATTAGTTGCCTTAAAGTCATCTAGTAAAGACAGGAAATATTTTCATAACTGTTTTGATTTTTTTTTTTTTTCTTAAAGTGTACAACACCATATATGAAACAGAGAAGTATATGTTTATTCTACAATTAATATTTTAAAGAACCATGGTGAATTCAGTCAGTTTGATTTCTCTATTCTATAGCCATGAATTCATTCAGGAGCATGGTGGCTTAGTGGTTAGCCACACCCGACACCTCACACCTTTCATTGGAGGGGCTTCACTAGTTCTCCCTGTGCTTGTTCTCTATCAGTCCAAAGACCTGCAGTGTAGGCTGATTGGTGGTTTCAGATTGCCTGTTGTGTATGATTGTGTATAAACTGTATTGGTCCAGCCTCCTGGCCCCCTGTAACCCTACGCAGGGTAAATGTTATTCAGGTTGGATGGATGACTTAATAATACTCAATGGTTGAGCAATGAAAGGTAATTGTTGTTATTGTTGGTCATCTGGATGTGCCTTGATCTTTACGAGCAAGAAATTTTCAGTAAAATTTTTGTTTGGCAAGTAAGGTCTTAAAATTCAGTTTACATTGCAGTGTAAGGTCAGATTATGTGCTAAATTTGCCAAGCTTCATGACTTTGCAGTGTGTAGAAATTCTCTCCAAACTGGATTTTGTTTCTCTTTTTTGAGTGTTAAATTACTCGTAAAAATATTGCGTAAAACCTTCAAATCCATTTGAAAGTAGTAGTGGATTTCCAGGAAATAAAATGAAGTAATATTAAACTTATTATTTAAATGTTAGTGTTTCAGTAATGATCTATGCAAATCCATAAATAATGTCATCCAACCTTTCAGGGACTTACTTTTAGTGTCACTTTAAACTTTAAACCATTTCGAGTTGATGTACACACACACAGTCATTGAAACAGCAGCAAGGCGTTTCCCAGGATGTGACCCTAACAAGTAGTATTTCCTATTACTTCCTGTCTTTAATCAAACAGACTCTAATATCTCTTCCTGTTTGATTGTATGTACAGCCAGCTTGTTCCAGCCAAATAGAGAATGCAGATCTGGCCACCTTGACTATATATATCATGTATTATTATTATTATTATTATTATATACATTTTTTTTAGTTAAGATTTTCAGTTCAATAAGACCTCTTTATTTATCAATCAGAGCTCGTTTAGTTTTAGCCGTACTGCTTCTTGTCTCCAGAAATCTCTCCATGAAAACATCTGTAACATAGATTTGAATTTGGTTTGAGAATCTCAACTTAAGACCCACTTATTCAGAAGCGCTCATCATAAATGTTTGCGGCTGCACTCAAATCTCCATTTGAATTACCATTTCTTTTTAAATGTTTTAAATTGAGACACCATCTCTTAGTTCAGTTAATATTGTTTTAATATCACTTAGTACTCAATGTTATCTTTATCACTGTTATCTTGTTTTATCTTTAAATTTATCCTTTATCCTTAGTTTGAACTGGAAGGTGACATTGGGTGACCAGAAAGGTGCCTATATAAAAGCATTATTATTTTTTATTATTATTCTTGTTGTTGTTATAAAGCATTGCATCTCTTCATGCATGGACTGCTTCAGGTCTGAGATTTGCCACTTTTTAAAAGGTCATTAGTTGTAATAGAGGCATCATTTCAAGCATCATGTCTGGTGATCTCTCCTGACTCTGGTGTAACAAAGTTGGTTAAATATAATGATCCACATGTTAAATGACTGCACTTTCCTCTGACATACATAAGGGTTGCAGTATTTTTATTTTTGTGCTTATTTGCTGATTAAAGGATTTTCATTCAACTGAACTTTTTTTTCTTTTTTTCTTTGCAGCAACTCTACCGTAAAAGGCCTGGAATGACCATGTCATGTGCCAAGTTACCTCAGAACATCTCCAAAAACCGYTACAGAGACATCTCACCTTGTGAGTATTACGGCTCCCTGACAGTTAACCGTTCTGGCTGTGACGCTAAAGTTAACCACTTTTCTTCTTTTCATGAATTCCTCAGACGATGCTACACGTGTCATACTGACAGGCACAGATGACTACATCAACGCAAATTACATCAATGTAAGGACTGTTTGCGGTATTCTTTAGTTATGTTGAGGCTTAAACTTTTAGTGTTTATTGAGCGTCTCAATCATTTGGATTTTTTTTCCCAGATGGAAATTCCAGCTTCTAGTATTATCAATCGCTATATCGCCTGCCAAGGGCCCTTACCTAATACTTGCACTGACTTCTGGCAAATGACCTGGGAGCAGAGCTCCTCCATGGTGGTCATGCTCACCACTCAGGTGGAGAGGGGCCGGGTGAGTGTCTTATTTTCATTCTCACTCTATACACAGTACCGGTCCAAAAGTTAGGACAAGTTTTGAGTTATTTTCTACATTCCACACATGGCATTCGGTAATTAAGTAACAGTAGTCATTTGTTATTTGAAGACACAAGGTAGGTCAGCTGTTCTGGAACAGTTCTTGCAAGAACAGTATTGTGTCAAGTGCATTTGCAAAACTCATTAAGCTCCATGATGACACTAGCGCTCATGAAGACCTTCCCAAGAAAGCAAGAACAAAACTTACCTCTGCTGCAGAGGAGAATTTTACTTGGAGTTACCAGCCTCAGAAATCCTCAACTAACATCCAGCACCTCAGATTAGAGCCATTATGAAGGCTTTACAGATCAGGAGTAGCAGACACATCTCAATATCAACTGTTCAAAGGAGATTCTTGTATATTTAGGATATTTTACAATGTAGAAAGACTAGTTGTGTGTGTGTGACTAGTTGTGTGTGTGTGACTAGTTGTGTGTGTGTGTGTGTGTGTGTGTGTGTGTGTGTGTGTGTGTGTGTGTGTGTGTGTTTAATTGGTTTCATTTGTGTCTGTTACAGGGCAATGCTTACACCACTCACTAATGCCGTGGTAATTAATTACTGGGAATTAATTTGTGGAAAATGTGATGTGATGTACTGTACGTACTTTGTGATTGCTTCTAATTACTCAATGTTAACATGAGAAACAAACAAAAAAATTTATAAATAACTGCAAGAAGCAATACACAGAAGTCAAGCACTTTCTGCCCCACCAGAAGCCATTTAGACCATCATCAGTGCTTGTTTCCATGGAGATTTAAAAAAAAATTGATGTCAGTAAATCAAGCTGATGCTGAGATATAACCATGTTAAATATTAATGAAAAAACATTTTTAAGCAAGGTCTAGCAGAGCCATATTTGAAATTTTCTAAATATTATACAAAGTTTATTGTAGAAGTTTTATTGAAACAGTTTCATTGAAATTAAAAATGGCCAGGTTTCTGTTTTACAAATAACAAATTTGTTACCTTAAGAAAACCCACCATCTGCCAGGTGATCATCAGAAACAAGCATTATGAATAAAAACTGATGGGCTTAAAAAGTATGAGTGGTTTTACTGGTCTGTGAACTATAGCGCCCCCTAGAGGTAAATCAGACAACCCTTTTTGGACTCTCCATATCAAAAGAAAATGGATATAAATATGGCAGAAATTAACGACTTAGTGTGTAATTCATTTATTTTTTGTTTTGTGTGTATGTGTGTGTCCAAATTTTCTTTGGTGATGCAAGAGCGCTTGAGGAGTGTACACCAAAGCTTATTATGGGTAGCTAAGAATGTTCTCCATCACCATGCCTAACTTTAAATGTTTACAACTTGATATATGGGCTCCCATAAACTTCCATATCAAAGTATATAATCATAATAAAAATAATAATAAGTGTGCACTTTCAGAGCTTGACCCCTCTTAATTAGCCATATTATAGAGGTCAAAGTTATTTACGGTCAGTGTCCCAGTTGGTTTGATGGAATACACCAGCTTCTTGTAAAGTCAATATCAATACCAGTAGGTTGTCGATTAATATACAAGTTAATTGACTAGTGAGCACTAAGTTAAAAAATATTTCTTCTTTATAAAAGGTATTGCTTTTACAGCCACTTTCTAGCGGTACTGACTAATCCTGCTATGTTCTTACAGGTGAAATGTCATCAGTACTGGCCCAATCCCTCAGGTAGTGCCACATACGGTGGCTTCCAGGTTTCCTGTGAAACTGAGGAGGGAAACTCTGCGTTCTTGGTTCGAGACATGACCCTCACTCACATGGAGGTAAAAAAAAAAAGTATTCAGGTCATAAAGTTTGATTTTATGGTAAAATTATGTTTGTTTTCCCTTCAACTTTATCTCTTAAACTGTGTGAATTATTGATTATCGTTGCCTTAGACAGAAGAAAGCAGGGAGCTGACTCAGATCCAGTATCTGGCCTGGCCTGATCACGGTGTGCCCGATGACTCGACCGACTTCCTGGACTTTGTTGCGCTGGTGCGAAGTAAAAGAGCGAGAAAAGACGAGCCCGTGGTTGTTCACTGCAGGTAAAGGAAGCAAGCATTCATACGCCGATTAATTCTGTATGTAATTACGAGTAAGAATATGGAAGGTCATCTAAAGCAGCTCTGACTCTGTGATACATTGGGTTTTCACATGGTCTATAAAATTACTTCTTGGCAAATATTGGACTTTTTTTTTTTTTTTTTCCTCCAGTGTTTAAGCAGAGCCCATGTGGCTGAGCTGCAATGTTTAATCTCTTTGTTTGGGTCTTTCATTCAGTCTCTGTCTCTTTTTCTCTTTTTTTACTCCCTTTCTCTCTCTCTCTCACACACGTTCTCCCTCTGCCCTCTGCCCCTCCCGTCTCTCTGGCCAGTGCTGGGATTGGCCGGACGGGAGTGCTTATCACCATGGAGACAGCAATGTGTCTAATGGAGTGCAGTCAGCCTGTGTATCCATTGGACATCGTGAGAACCATGAGGGACCAGCGAGCCATGATGATCCAGACCCCTGTGAGTTCTCTTTTGCACCGTGGCTTATGGGAGCCCCTCTCAATTATCAGATTTTTTTTTTTTTTTTTTAACTCTCTTTCACAATCTTAAATATACATTTATAGACACTAAGCTTGAGAGAGAAGTTTTGCACATCTTCTGTCAATTCATCTTCTGCTTATTATAAGTTTGACTTGCTAAGCAGAACCGAGACCCACCCTTCCACTTCTGYAGCACATATGGTCGTGTATGTTAATGGAGCAGCAGTAGCAGGGCTAATTTCGTTATGCTATGCAATGCCTTAATGAAAGCTGCCTGCCCAGAGGCATGAAGCATGGGAGGGCACTAATTAGACAAGGGAAAAGGAAAAGGGTTAATATTCCAGAGCTAAAGTGCCTACTTACACGAATACTATCATATTCTACCATATTAGTTACCATTGTCGTTTTCTCTTCTTTTCATTCATCGATACCGACACATTCATATGCTCCGTCATGCACGACAGCTCAACCGTAACAGTCTTAAGCTGCTCACAGCGGAGTCTCCCGTGTATGCTATTCTGAACATGTACTTTTTTTTTTTCTCCCCTCCTCCCAGAGCCAGTTCAAGTTTGTGTGTGAGGCCATTCTCAAGGTGTAYGAGGAGAGCCTGGTCATGCCGACCAAGTCCACGGCGTACAAATCAGACTAACTTCAACGTCACCAAGCTTCAACCGCAGATCCCCAGAACCAGCACCATGGCGAGGTCTTGAAGAAGTGTGCTGAACAAAATGCTGTATTATCAACCCAGTGGTTTCACATTGTGCACTTTTAAAGTGTGAGCACTTAAGCACCACACGACAGAAGAAAAATGTCATTTGGACAGTTACGTTTTTTTTTTTTTTTGGGACGTTCTTCAACTGTCATGTGATGCTCGTAGAAAGCGAGAGAGAATTTGTCATGCTCAAGGTCACTTTCAGCGCGAGATCATTTGGATAAAGCACACATCTTCAAAGGCGCTGCGAAAAGTCCGAGGGGATGCATTGGAAGAAAATCGTTCTTGAGCCAGGATCATTAAATAGGACATTTAAAACCAAGCACTATTGCACTTTACGCTGGCAACTGAACAATTCACCAAGCTTCGGGGAGGGAAAAAAATAAATAKAAAAATCGACAAAGCTGAATATGGTACTCGTCGAGAAATTGAGTGTTCAGGGTTACGAAATGTTGATGATGAATAATTACAGATTGCTGTGGTGCCATATGTATGTACAAAAGGGCAGGCCCATGAATGTGTGTGTGAGTGTTGCTTTTATTTGTTTTATGTGTCTGTACGCGTCTGCTCGCCTTGCTGATAGAAAACAGAAGATTCCCCACAACGTGTTTGTGTTTTAATAAGGATATTTATCATATTTTAGTTTGACTCTCCCACCATGTCCAGTCAGCACAAACACGACTGAATTCATGTCCTCCTGATGAGGACCACAGCTCGTTATCTCCCAGTGTCGTTCTTTTAACATAGCTAATGAGCRCTTTTTATTTATTAGCATCCCTGATTATGCTGAAATCCACACAGTTGGCAGGAAACCTCGAGCACTTTGTTTTGTGTTACAAACCCGCAGCTTGTTATTTTCTCTCCCCTCTTTAATCCTAAGTGTTTCCTGTTTGCGACTCCCGTCTCAAATCGGAAAGTCTGTCCCTACCGGGGTCTCATCAGTCATACGTTTCAAAAGCTTAACACATGTCCTACTTAACAAGAGTATACTAAGACTACTGTGTGTGTGTGGGCGGGTGTGTGGGGACATGGGCTTGCATGGCTGTTTCCATTCGTGCCTCTTGAAGTTGCCTAAACAGCACAGCTAGCCATGATTACTGATCTCAGAGCAGTTAAGGACAGAACTCGTGTCAAAAACACTTCTAAAGTAGCTCGTCATGAATAACTGTCTGCTGATTATTATCGCGGGACCGCAAAACACGTTTTCAGGTTTGTATCCAACATCGTGTGCTCTACATGAACGATCACAGCTGCTTATGAGGAGTTGCCAGAAATGTCCTCGCAATAAGCTTTAAAGTTGACGAAGAGCTTACGCTCTGTGAAAGGTTCAGTCGGCTCGACGGCGATTTTTAGAMGCGCACTCGATAAGGGGAAAGTTTCTCTGTACATTCAAGTGTGACTTGATGCAAAGGTCAAACACAAGCACACAGGTACAGGAAGTGTGTGGGATTTGAACTTACCACATGTATGTTTGTCAGTGCACAAACAGGATGAAAGAAATGTACGTGTGTGTGTTCGTTCATGAGGTGTAGCTGTGGCTGGTCTGTGCTAATATTGTGACTCAGTGGACGGCACACTTGTGCATATGCAACTCCATATGTGGCCACAGCAGAGAGATCCTGACTTTCTAACACTCACTAATAACACGGAGGAGAGAAATAGTGTGACCGTGTGTGTGTGTGTGTGTGTGTGTGTGTGTGGATAAGCAGTCACCGTTTGCTCTGTTAGCTCTGAATTTCTGTGCTATGTGTAGCTTCTGAGGGCTCTACCTGCTTTGTCCGCTCAGAGTACGTCAACGTGCAGCCCTGTCTCGTCGTGTTCAGGTCTTACAGAGTCTAGCCTTAGGCRTACAACTGAATTAACTCAGTGTCTGGTTCGGGATTGGCATTTGACCTTTATAGTGTTATGTCTCTTCTGTTTCTTCAGCCTCCCTGAGACTTCCTCTTGCATACAGAAATAAACAAACTTTGTGATTTACCTGTTAAACAAGTCCATGTCCCACCGGTCAAGTCCTACCAGAGGTGTGCATCGGGACAGGGGCGTCAAGGAACCCCCCCCTAAAAAAAATAAAGGAGCTGAAAAGGCTGACAGAAATGCTCGGTTCATTAACATGGGAACATATTTGATTTTGTTGGCTGATTCATGTGTGTGTTTAACAACAAGCACGAATGATCAAACTTTCTGAGGGAGCAGTTTGGGATTAGTACAGCACGTGAGATTGAGCAAACTTTCTGCAATGGTAGGCAGGATTAGTTACATTTTCCGCGTTAGTRGTGGGGATTTATCAAATTCTCTTCGAGTGGGTGGGATTAGTTAAATGATCTGCCTACATAGGAAGGATTGGTCAGTTTTTCTGTACTAGTGGGCGAGGTAGGTTGGTTGGTTGGTAGGTTGGTTGGTTGGTTGGTTGGTGTGCATACGTCGGGAGGGATTGTTCCAAACGTTCTGCACTAGAGNTCTGCATAAATAGTTGGGATTGTTTTAATGTAGTCAGGACTGGTCAAAATATTTAGCAAATGGGAGCGGATTTAAAACCTTGTCCCTTGTACACCTCAGGTTTACTTGCTCGACTAAGGATGCTGCATCTCAGTCTGTGCTGTGAACTCCCCAAAGTCTCTTCTTTTGGAATTATCCAGTTTGTATGTATGTATAGTATGAAATGGTCATATTCGGAAGCAGGTTTCTGGACCAATTGCTACGCTGTTGTTGAATGTCAATTTTTTAAAAAAAACCCAGCAAATAATTCAGGTTTTGGTGTAGATTTTTTTTTTGAGAAATAAATAAATCTATCTATATCTATATATAAATAAATCTCTCATGCCTTGCTGAAAAGGACAGCACTTTTTAATAGAGAGGGTCATAGAAGCTACTAAATACACAATTTTAACATTTCTAAAGATGTTGACATTTATATTTATCTTTTTTTTTCTTTCCCGCCCCCCCAAGTTCCCTTGCAAAAGAAAGTCATTAATTTGTGCCACTTGTTTATTTTGTAAATAGTCTACAGTGTGAATATGATGTTGTATATTAAAATATCTTTAAAATAGAAAGGAGAATGTGTSGCGTTACTTTTTGTTTCGCATCAGTAACATGAACTTTCATCTATTCGTAATGTGTAAATAATTGGAGGAAGGAATTAATCTTCATTTTGCTTCAGTTTTCATTCAAAAGCCATTGAACTGTGGGGAAGCTTAATCGAATCAAAGGTCAGCTTTTCAGACTTTCCCTTTTCCTGTATTTCTTTTTTTTTCTGTTTAAATTAATAATAATAAATTATGCTTTTATTCCTGTACCTTTTTTAAAAAAAATTATTCTTCCCCCTTACAGATGTTCATTTTAAACTCCAGAGCAAAAAATTAATGAATAAATACTTCTGTAACTTGGGGCTATAAGCTTTTTGTCCTTCTGGCTCTGCGGGAAAGGTATTCAGGGTGTTCCTCTCGCTTGGAGACCAACTTTGGCCCCCCCTGCTGGWACAGCAGTATAGAAGGATTTCAGCATGTCTGTGATGGGTTAATAAGATTGACCTGAATTAAAAWATTTCCAGCAGGGTGGATCAAAGGGCATTATGCTCTGCTAACTACCCCTGCTGCTATTCAGAGCGTGAATCGGATTGTGAACCTCCTGCAGTAGCCAAGCTTGAGTAAACTGATCAATTTCCCAATGGCTGGTTGAACACTCCAGTGAATTTTGCTTCGCTAACAGCAATTGATCTCTTGCTTTAGTGGTGTGCTTTACTAAATACTTGTATAAAATGTCTTATGATGGTGTTTAAACCTTAACATTTTTAATATTATGATGTATTATTAAGGATACAAATGATATAAAACAGTCAAGTCGCGATGACTGAAGYGTCATATTATTTATTTATCCTACCTCACTCAGCTCTTTGGCTTTGTAGTGCATGACTTACCGAAGGTTTGGCCAACACAACTCCTGTTCTAGATTTAGTCCCCCTTTGTTGCTATCAATTATTCTGACTTTCCCCTCGATTTTAGAGCAAGTCTGTAAGTGTTTGCTTTGAGCCACAAAAGCATCAGTGAGGTTGGGTGAGGAGGTGACACGGTTTCAGTTCTCCCAAATGTCTTCAGTTGGGTTAAGTGCAAGCCACTGAAGTTCTTCAACTCTGACCTTGTCCCATCATGTCTTCATGGACCCACTGTAGGTTTGTGCACAAGGACATTCTATACCGTTAACATTAATGTTCAAATTTAACAGTGTGATGGGCAGGTGTTGACAAAATGTTTGCCTCCTTACAAAATGTTTTGCG
>QMIH01002705.1:32777-48575 GCA_003987875.1 Clarias batrachus | reverse complement strand
GCACAATCTCACCCAGTCCTGGAGGAATTTTGTCCAATCCCACATTCTCCTGATGGACTCCTGACCAATCCCACATTCTCCTGATGGAATTCTGAACAATCCCACATTCTCCTAAAGGATTCTGACCGAGCTCACCCACTCCTGAAGTAATTCTGCTGAATCTCTCCCACTCCTAAAGTAATCCTGCCCCATCTCACCCACTATTAAAGGAATTCTTTGAAATTCATTCCACTCCCTCAGAATATTTGACTAATGCCATCCTCTACTGAAGAAAATCTAGACAATCATGGCCAACAAACAATTTTTGACCAATTCTATCCACTTTTGCAAAATGTTATACCAATTCTGTCAATTTCCTAAACACTTTTGGCCATTGCAACCAGCAGATAGCTGGTCCCATCCACTGACCTCCTTGCTAATATATCTGGCAGAAATTTATACTACTCCTACCCATTCCTAAAGGAATTCCCTCCAATTGAATCCCGCACACTCATGAGGGAATTCTGACCAAAGAATCCCTAAGCACTTTCCAAATGAAACCAATCCTTCTAGCTTCCTAAGCAATTCTAACTGATTCCACCTTCTGCAGAACATACTTCAACCAATCATGCCCACTTCCACAGAAAGTTAGTCCACTCCCATGCACCACTGAAATAATCTCCCATCCCTCCTGCCCCAGACAAACAAACAACTTTTATTTATCATTAAATTCAAGTTATTTTTTCTTTTAAGCATTAAATTAAACTCAAAATAAGATTAAAACTCAAATTAACCCTGAAGATACGTAGAGATTTATCTTAGGTTAGAGATAAGTAGAGTACACATTTAAAACAACAACCGTTGACCAAAGCGCTTTCCAGGCAACATTAAAAAACAGAAATAATAAACAACAATAAAAAGAGTAAACAATCACAAGGTCAATATAAGCCTTTTCACTCTAGCCTGTATTWAAATGCACACTAAAAAGATAAGACTTTAAGCTTGACTACAGAAGGAGCAGATTTAATGTGCATACTAGGAAGAGGGTTCCATAAGCGTGAAGCAACTGAAAAAGCCCTATCACCCTTTGATCTTAGCCTTGTTTTAAGGACATGAAGAATCATTTGGCTTAGTTACAGTATGATAGGGTATTAAAAAGGTTGCAAATATATTCTGGTGGAATACCATGCAGTGCATTAGAAACCATTAACAAAAACTTAAATTCAATTCTAAATTTGCCAAATATACAACTGAGTCTCATCTGCATAGAGATGATACATAATGTTATATTTTCGGCCCAATAACGGAGCCCTGAGGCACACCACAGCATAATTTAGGTGAYGAGGAGCACAGATTTCCAATAGGAATCGAGAATGATCTGTCCTTTAAATATGAATTAAACCAATCTAAGACAGTACCCTTAATGCCAGCATTATCCAAATCGCTCAATAAAATACCCTGGTCAATGGTATCAAAAGCTGCAGTAAGATCAAATAGAATAGGACTATCTTTYGGGAATCAACTGCTAATAAAATATTATTCAAAAGTTTAAGAAGGGCAGTTTCTGTACTGGGAAAAGATCTGAAGTCTGACAGAAACATATCTACAGTATAAAAATGGACGAATTGAGATAAAACAATTTTCTCTAAAACTTTTGATATAAAAGGTAAGTTACTGTAGATATTAGTCGATAATTACTTAAAACTGTACAATCTAAATTTGGCTTCTTCAGAGGCAACTGCACTACTGCATGTTTAAAACAGGCTGGAMCAATTYCACTAATTAACTAATTAAACTACTATTAAAAAGAGATTAAGCACTGGTGCCTAAAACATTAAACAAATTTAACACCAAACGAGGGCGAATAGGATGCAAAGGATGCGTCGCTGGTGTAGTATGATTCAAGATGTGTTCCAACTGTACTAAGGAAATTGGTTCAAAACCAAAAAAGAAACTTGAGGAATTTAAATCAGTTTTTCGAGGAATAGTTTGTGGCCTAAAACTGCAAAATGTCCTCACACATCTTTGGATCACCCTCAAAAGAGTTAACAGGAGCAGGTAAAATCATCTTTATTAAGTGTATTAAATAAAATATTTGGCTTCTTTGAATTCTGAATAATAATATTTGAAAAAAAATTACAGTAGACTGAAAAGTTGACATGGCTTCTCTAACAATTTCAAAAAATACTTGCAGCCTATCCTTCTTCTACCTTCACGCAGCCCTTTGGCAGGGTTGTCTAGAAATACGAATTCCATTATTTACCCAAGGCTGGACTTTTAATTCACCATACTTAAAGGTGTAATCTCATCTAAAATTAAATTAAAATACTCATCCACACTAATAACAGGATTAAAAAAAAAACTAAAACTCTTGTAGTAACATGTCCAAGCTAAAAAGACCTCTAAAAATCTAGCAGATCAGTGCTGGGGGACGTTACTTAAAGTTCTAATTACATTACAAAATTACTCTCATTAAAACGTAATCAGTTATATTACAGCATTACCTTCTGATAAAAGTAACTAGTTAGAGTATGTTTCCATTGCAGAAAAAAGGACGTGCAGCATTGAAACAAATAAACAGATAAACAAACATCATTCACAACATTCGTGACAGGGAGACCCAAAGACAAAATAAGTTCAAGGGTGTGTCCACCCCTATGAGTAGAGCCAGTCACAGAGTAAAATTAAAGGAATCAGTCATCTGTAAAAACTGCAAAGGTTTGGAAGGACAGCACACATGTAYGTTGAAATCTCCAAGAATAAGAACATTATTGCATAAAGTAACTATGTCAGATAAAAAGTCAGAATATTCAGTAAYAAAATCCTTGTTGTACTTTGGAGGCCTATACAGTATATAAGAGCACATAACAAGGACATATTTTTTAATATGTGGCATGTTGATTGCAACATTTTTTACATTTTTTTTTAATTTAAACTAAATATTATTCACCATGCAAATATAAAATTTATACAGACATGACTGTGTTACATTTATGTAAATGGTATGTTGTAGTAAAGCCATCAGAATAGTGGTTTCTGGAAAYAACAGACAATTGGATTGAGAAACTCGGATGTGATTGTACCTTTACCTTGTAACATTTATTGGTGTAAGAGTGACTATGTGCTAGCTTAACCTAGCCTAAAAGCCTAAAATAACAATCAAATAACATGTTAGATACTATTAGTGAACATTAAAAAAAAAAGTTTAAAAGTTTGTATGTCCCTTTCTGAATATTAAAAAAATATTATTCTGTAATAAACTGCTTGTCCATAAATTGTCTAAAACCTTTTTTTATGCTTTCTGAAAGCAGGTTATCACAGACTGTAGTAAAAAATAATGCAGCCTTTTGAAATTGCCTTCATCTGCCATAAATGCTTTTAAGTTTTTATTTCATTAGCTCAGCACTTAAAAACTAATGGAATCTGCGCTGATGTACTCAGAACTATTGCTTCAATTTCACTGCTTTTTCAAATTCTTTTTTCGAAAAAGAGAGCTTTTTTCTGGGAGCTTTAATCTCAGGGACGGACTGGGTTTATAATTGATTCAATAATAATATTTTCATCATTTGATAAAAAAAAAAAAAAACCCTAACATAAATCCATAAAATAATTTTTCATTTTGTTTGATAGTGTATGTATCTAGAATTACAGTAGTAGTACTACCTTTTCAATTTTAAAACACAAAAAACGGCAATATTTAAATGTTTATTATTATTACATTTAATATTATCTTAATATTAATTAGATAATAGTGTCTTTTAAATAAAGTAAGTAAAGTAATCAGACGTGTTAGAAAACAACCTTTGAAAGTTTTGCATTGTTTATACATATGAGAATATGAGATCCAATAAAGACACATCAGATGGCCATCAGAATTTGGGACTTCACTCTCTGAAAGGAACCCTAACTAATTCCCATAGTCAGACAATCCTTTTTGCTTCATAYGGAATTCTGTCCAATCCCACATACTTCCAAAATATGTTGACCAATCTCATCTTCTCCTGATAGAATTTTGTAAAAACCCACCTGTTCCTAAAGAAATTCTGACTCCTGCCGTAAAGGAACTTTAGCCACTTTCCAGAGTCAGACCAATTCGTTTTGCTTCCTAAAATGGAATTCTGTCTGAATCCTTCTACTCCTGAATGAATTCCAACCACTCAAGTATTGCTAAATTGTCATATGGCTAGTTCTGGGGAAAGAAAAGAGTACTATAACATTAAAAAAACAACAACTTGATTTAGCCCAGTGGGACTGCAGAGGCTTCATACTGTACGAGTCTCAGCTGAACTTTGGAATGCATTTTTGCAGAACGAGGGTGGTGGAATTTGACCCCGATTAACTACATTTGAAAAATTTTAAACTTTAAATCCCTTTAACTTCTGACACTGGAGACTCCTTCCAAAATCACCTCAAAGCCAATTTCAACACATAGTTAGGACTACTGTCAGAAGCTAATATCAATTAATATCGAAAATCAATCAATAGCTTCTAAAAAGGTGATAACTTATAGCAAAGTTAATTAGTGAAACATTTATGTAATATTTATAAATACTCATAATGTACTACAATTCTTGCTACAATTGTAAAAAAAAAAWAAAATTAAAAATAAAGAAATAATCATACATTTATGGATTTATTGATGGATTTGTTATTGATGGAAATGTTTTATGCACATTTAATTAAAAAATCAACAGATGCTAAAAGAAGCCTTGTTTTCTGCTGGATAATTACACAGTGGTTGCATCTGTCAGAGCCGTAAACTCCGTGACTGCAGCTCTTAAAGCGCGCAAGATGAAGAGCAGCGAAAGTCTTGGCCCGCTGCTTTACTCTAAATTATGGACATGCTGCAGCGATGCATGAGAACTTCACTTTGCCATAATGAACTTTAATGGCTGATGTTTTATTGAGGTCTGTCTGTCTTGCTGGAGGAATTGCTATAATTATACCACTCCAACTTAAGAGGCCCATAAATCGTAGGACCCACATAGCAATATTTTACTACCCTTTCTCTGGCAAGGATTCCTGAACTCTAGGCCATGTCATAAGAATTATATATTGTCGCCAGCATTATTTTACCAAGTGCTGCAATCTGGCATGTGCTGAAAATTTTGATTAAATTCCAGATGTTATGGTATGTCCATAGTTTAAGCCCRGAATAGATGAGCTAATCAAGGACGTTCTGAATTGGTTGCCATTATTCAGTATTGAACATGATTCAGCTGTACCAATCAGTTCCAAAGATGATATTACTTTTCTGATAAAGAAATGGCTTTTGACATGAGAAGGACTGAAAATAGAACAGCCAGTCATGTCATGTTATGTTTTTCTTCACCCTCCCCTAGGCCCTGTTTACACCTGGCGTTAGCATGTCTCTGTGCTGATTGGATCACAACTGGACAGCCGAGAAGCACAGCTGTTCACACCTGGCATGATGAATTCGTCTCCGGTGACCACTTGTGATCAGATTTCATACACCGGTTTAACAGAAGGAAGGCACATACATTTGTTATGTCCATATTTATTTTGCTATATTTATTCTCAAACAGAACTGTCKTGTGAATCCTATTACATGATGTTTTGAAAAAAATAAGAAATAATCATATGGCTTTTACTGTATTTATTTTCAGGATAAATGCTATTCAAATGGAAACTCGTACTTGTGTGGATATCTGAATGTRTTTCATAGATTTTAAACATGGTGTCTGCTCTCGAAATTTACATATACATGATGATGAATGAAGTTATGGAATGCAGTGGCATTTCAGTATAGTCTTTATTAAGCTGACTGTTCAGCACTATCCTTCCATTTTTTCATTCTTAAATCTCAAGCTGTGGCGTCAGATGACAAACTGTGTGTTTGGGTGTTTGGATATGTCATGTAGAATCAAGGTTATCAATACCTTTAAAACCTAAAAGCTACTACATTAGAATATATTTCAAAAGTTGATTTATTTCAGTAATGCAGTTCAAAAAGTGAAACTCATATTATCTAGACATTATATACATTACATATAGACTGATATATTTATTTAATTATTTATTAAAATTTTTCTGATTATGGTTTACAGCTACTGTAATGACAACCCAAAAAGATTTTAGAACAGAAATGTTGGATTACTGAAAAGTACGAACATGTAGAGCACTTAACACTAGGTATTCTGTGGTACTCCTGACGTGTTATGGAAGCCCAGTTTGGTTGGAGAAGAGGCCTTCAGACCTTCTGCGTTGTTGGGTCTGGTGTCTCGCATCTTCCTCTTTATAATAACACATAGATTCTCTTACATTGGACCTGATAAAACCAACCAACACCARCAGATGACCTGGCTCACAAACCACCATTCTGTGCCTCTCCCCTCTTCCTCCAGACTCTGGGACCTTGATTTCCAAATGAAATGCAAAATTTACTTTCATCTGAAAAAAGGACTTTAGCCCACTGAGCAACAGTCCAGTCCTTTTTGTCCTTAGCCCAGGTAAGACGCATCTGACATTGTCTCTAGTCCAAAAGTGTGTTGACACAAAGAATGCCAAGTTCCCAAGTCCTGSATACATCWGTGTGTGGTGGCTCTTGAAGCACTGATTCGAGCTGCAGTCCATTCCTTGTGTATCTCCCCAAATTTCTTGAATGGGTTTCATTTGGCAATCCTCTCAAGGCTGCGCTTAGCCCTGTTGCTTGTGCACCTTTCATACCCCTTTTTTTTCCATTTATACAACTTTCCATTAATGTGCTTGGATACAGCACTCTTTAAACAGCCAGGCTACTAAACCAGAGATACAGAATTTGGGGCTTAAAAATAAAAATCACTTGAAATATATAATCTGTGTGTAATGAATATATATAATATATGAGTTTTACTTTTTAAATCAAATTACTATAATAAATTAACTTTTCAATGATATTAAGATACATATTAAAAATAGGTATACAAAAAAARGAACAGAAAATGAAACTCCAGTGATTTYAGCAATTTCCTTASTTTCTTTTTTTTTGCTTGATGCAGGACAATAATTTGACCTTTCTGAAACACAGGACTGCCTTTTATACTAAAGGACACATCTCCTAACATGGTTGTTCAAGAAAATGAGAACCTTCTCATTATATTACTAGGTTAAAAGAATTGCTGCCAGCTGAAACATTAACACTCGCTTACTCAYTCATCATCTACACAGCTTTGTGTTCAGGGTCGCATGGGCCTGGAGGACGGGTACACCCTGGATGGGGAGCAAATCCATCGCACAACACACACATGCTAATTCACACATTATGGGAAATTTGGAAGCACATTTAGCCTAATCTGCATGTCTTAAGACTGTGTGTGGGTGGAAACCGAGTACCTGGAGGAAACCCACTAAGCACGCGGAGAACATGCAAACTCCATGCACACAGATGCAAAGCGAAAGGGCTAACCACTAAGCCACAGTGCTGCCACAAGCCTCCTATGTATTTTCTTATTTAAATTCACATGCAACATTTTTTTTTTAAACCAGGCAGTGTAGAACTGGATCAATACAAACGCTCTCTCTTCTTTCGTTTAAATGTACAGAAACTAAATTGTGCTTTAAAGATTTTTCAGTAGCATTCATCAAGTGACAAGACTTTGTAAGTTGTTGCCTTTAAATGATGCTAATGTCAATAACATACTGTAAAGGCATTAACCATTATTGTTAGTCCCAAATACCCTGGACCAATCTTGTTTTKAACTAGAATCGGACATGCACCTTTCTTAGGTTATGAGAAGCATACTGAGAAGCTAAAAGTAAGACACAATCAACAAGAAAGTTTTTTTTTAAGTTAATTTTGATAGTAAATTATAATTATGTTATATATATATATTGATCTGATGGACAGAATTGATTGAAAGATATTGTTTGTCACAATATTTGCTTGGTGTGTTTGCAAGTTGTAATAAAGATCTACAGTAGTTAAGATTTGGAAAGGGCTAAATTGAGTGGAAAGCAAACAAATAAATGATAGTTAAAAACAACAACAACAACAACACCAGCTCTGTACAAATGCGCTGCAGCATATGATTGACTATTGAGTCGATAGCCCGAGTAAATGGGCACTACATCATTTAGCCTTATAGCCTACGTCTGCTCTAAATAACATGGTCTGAAAACAATCTCTCGGCTGACAGCGCTCGTGCTCGGTGCCGTGTATATGATCGAGCAGGCGTATCGGCGACTCTGTCGAGCCTCTTTGTTGTTTTAGAGCAAATGGATCGTTCCTTATGATGAGATCTATCATCGCATGACTGAGTCCATGGCTAAGTGGGTCAGTGTAGAGACATGCTCACGCACACGCTCGGTGTACATGAGTCTCTGTATCACCTGGTGGATTGTAGGTAGCAACATGTTCATATGTGAGGACTGGGTTACATTTTCCATTACATCGACTCGTACKGTAAATAAATAGACATGCAAACAGGTCACAGAATAACAGAAAACCGTGTAGGCTCAATACGGCAAATCAAACAGAATTGGTCTGGTGAGAGTGGTCTCTTCCAGTATGACCCCACACATTCAACACATTATTACTCATGTACTGTATACAATGTGAATTAGTAATGCATCAATTTTAAAGAATGTCTTTGGCATTTTGGGATTTTTTTTGCCCAGAACATGGACATTTTGTTGAAACACTAATGTGGATTTTTTTTTTGTTTAATGTTAAGAAAAAATAATCAGAATAGACAGCATTTTGTTGAAAAACAATTGTAGCAGTCAATATATATTTACCACATGTTAAATTAAAAGGTATGGTTCTGGTTRGGACAAAGAATGGAYTTATGTGAATACCTGGCAACCCTTGTTACAGMTTTAACATCCTGTTGCTACATTTAAAAGGCACAGCTATGGATCCCCATATGGTGGTAAAAAAAAATAACAAGAACAAACCGAGTGCGCCGTTTACCAAGCCGTGCGCGCAGATTAATAAACTGAGATGCATTTTTCTTAGCCCCACCCCTGTGAAAACGGCATATTCAGAGAAAATCTCATCCATGAGAGGTTGTGTCTACTGAGCTTCTATGCATTCTATGCAAAATTTAAATTGTTACTGTTGTTCAATCCCTGAAATGGAAGMGAGGGATGTTTTYCTTATCGTAACATGCATTGTATTGTTTTTTAATGACAACCCATGCTTTTTTATGGTATTTTAAATAAATAATGTCATGCACACTCCTAACGCGACCGGCACGAGGACACGGAAGTAATGCGATCGCGACTCAGGAAGCATAAAAGGAAACAAGATGTCTCCGCACAACGCTCAGTCATTGAGTTCGCCCATGCTACTACCGACACCACGTCTACCGTCTCGTGAGTATTCACCTTCTTGGGTTTATTTCCTGATTGAGTGTGTGTTATTAGAATGCGGGTTGCGTTGTGTAAACACTTGCTCTCGCCGCGAGAGTTCTAAAAATAATCTGCGTGGTTATCCTGCCTATTCGCGCTACTTCCACGTTTGGGTTTACCATCCACGCTACAGGGCTAACTGCTATTCTTCTGTTTCGTCTCCGGTTGTCCGTGACAAATAAAACTAATTATTGCATTATGGTTCAAGACATCATTTACCTTAGTTATCTTAGTTTACAGGGATATAATTGATAATCAATAGAAATGTGTTAATATTTTGCAGTGTTAATGTTATGGCTGATAAGTTGTTAAAGTATGTATGTATGTATTTATTTTTAAATAGCATAACCCATGGGCTGTATTGTTTTTAAATCACTCTATCCACAACCCATGATTTATTTGTTTAGTAATCAGTGCGCACTGTTTGTTCGGTTTGTTAACTATTAACTATATGCTGCGTACTGTATATATACAATCACATCAAAAGAGTTATTAGTAGCAGTATTCCCCCTAATTTGGTCTTGACCGATTCTTACCCACCAGACATACAACAATGGCACATACTTTAAGACACAGGAAGCCAGCCAAGTGAACTTTTCAAAATGGTACATAATACATTGAAAAGAATGTGCTATCTGCCCACCGACAGACATCGAAGATGGGACGCCTTAACATATGTGGAGGAATGCACTACATTCATGAGCTCAAACATCCACAATAAGATGGCGTAACACACTTAAAAGAATGTCCTCTACTCTTCAGCATGCGTGAGCTCACAGCAGAATATTATGATTGGCTAGTGCCACTGTGGAGAAAGTATCCCATCCCTTCCCCCTAAAAAAGGATATGGGCAAATTTTGCTTTATTGGATCACAAGATGATAAAGTCAAGACTTTTTGTTGAGTTACATGGGAAGCTCCAGACTCATGGGAGATCTGATTGGACAAACCTCTTCCCAATCTCATTCTTCCTTTAAATAATCCAGATTCCGTAAAAATAAACACACACATACACAATTCAAAGCTTTATATCCGAATTTGAAATTGTTTCTGAATTTCAGAATTTTTTTGGCTCTTCGCTTTTTGATAAAGCGTACATGTGAATTCGACTTCACCAAAGGACTTCGGTATATCACACAGTCTATAACACAGCGACATTAGACTGCAGTGTGGTGTACAAATAATAATCGACTAGACTACATTAACCCTGTCCAGGGTGTACCCCAGTCTCCTGGGATAGGCTCCAGGCCCCCCCGACACTGAATACAGGATAAAGTAGATACTGTATACTGTACTGTAGATGATGACTGAGTAGACTATATTATATTCATATGCCATTAAATAAGTCAGCTTTGTCTACTGTTTAATGAACTGGAATCAATTCATCTCCTACAGCTGTAAAGTGTGGAGGCTGTTCAGGTCCATCCCTAAACGTCCCTCATTTCCTCCATCCAAACAGATGCTTGCAAAATACATTTTCTCCGACCCAATACATTCCAAAGCCACTGGTTCATACGTAATTCTTATCCAGTAAATGGATGTCTAGCTTCAGGTCTCTTTCAGTTCCAGAAGTCCAGGGATAGAAACTGAATCTCCATAAAAGAAGCTATTTCATGGCAAAAACGATTCTGTGGGAACCTGCAAAAAATCCACAGCAAGGAAGCAAAGAAGCGTTTACAAACGGAAACGCATGTAAAATCCATTTGGGGCCGTTTGCCCGAGCTCGGAAGATCCCATCAGTGATATGATTCAAGCCAAACACTGTGAAGTCGAGAAGGAGGAGGAAGGAGGAGGGAGGAAGGAGTGGCGCAATGAAATGAGTGTGTCAGGTGTGCTTTGGGGGATTCACAGGCGAAGAAGTCCCTGCTCGCCAGTTTCAAAGAGCTTTTGACCCCACATTCAGAGAAATGACCTTGTAAACCAAATAGGTCCAGGCAGTGGCAAAGCTGCACTTACTGTACACAAACCACAAGAATAAAACATCAATCCCAAAGATAACATGTGATTATAAAGAACTTTATGCACCGACTCGGTGGCTCTTGGCATATTATTTCAATAGCACTGTTTTCTTTTTTTCAGCATGACATATTCATAGTATTCACCTCTCCACTCATTATGAAAAACACACTATCAGAACAAATTTGAGTTCTAGCTCTATTATAATCTCGATTATTATTTGTCAGAAAATGTAGATTTTCTAAAACAGCTGCTACACTACATGGCTAAAAAAAATTAATAATCAGTCTAATATGTCATTCAACCACATTTAGCTTTGATTACAGTGTACTTTGATGTGTGAAAATGATTCGGCATGCTAGCAGACACACTCTTTCATGATATCCTGGAATATGCCTGTGCCATCAGGGAAGAAAAACTTTATAGATGTCCTAATCTGGTCTAGACCTGAGCAACTGAAGCAATCCCAGATCATAACACCACCTCCAGGGTTTCCCTTCTCACCCTGACCCTTCTCACAACTTCCTCCCACAGTCCAAAGACCTGCAGACTAGGCTAATCGGCATTCCCCAAACTCATTCGTAGTGTGTGAATGAATGTGTAACTGTGTGTGTGTGTGCCATGCGATGGATTAGAACCGTGTCCAAGGTGTACCCCGCCTTGTGCCCAAGGTCTCCTGGGATAGGCTCCAGGCGCCCGCAACCCTGAATACAGGATAAAGTGGTATAGTTGATGAGTGAGTGAGATTGAATGGATTGAACAAGAGCATGGGTGGACAGTTTGGAAGTGAATAAATGAGGGTGCCAATCCATCGCAGGACACACACATACACTGTCATACACTACAGGCAATTTTTTATTAACACCAATTAACATAACCTGCAAGTCTTTGGACTGTGGGAGGAAACTGGAGTACTCTGTGGAAACTCACCAAGCGCGGAGAGAACATGCAAACTCCATAAACACAGAGACGGGAATCGATCCCACACCCTGGCGGTGCAAGGCGACAGTTCTAACCACTACACCACCCTGCCGCCGACTCCATTAAATCTATTAGTGGTATTATTAACAGCTTATTAACCTGCATGTCGCTGTTAAGAATTTGTCGTCACACTGCACAGTGAATAGAAACATCAGCTTTGTTGCTTAACAGCCTTGACAAAGAAACACAGACAAAGAGCTTGAAGAGCTCAGCAGCAGGAACCTTTTAACTGAACACTACGATAAAAAACAGACATATCTGAACATCGCATGTTGTTGTTAAAAAAGCTGCAGTTACAAGCACACCTTAAACCTTCTCTCTGGAGACATTTCTGACTGGATAGATTTCACACCGCTCACCAAACTGGCAGGAGGCTGAATTTGTTCTGAAATCTGGTAGAGAAGCAACTCGCTGGAATCTTCTGTGTCCGGCTGACATTTTAAACCAATAAGCAGTAGAAACACGCAGTGGAGGATTTGGCAATCCTACATCTCACCTGTGCTGCCGTGTACTCCATGCACACACACAGACATGACCAAAAACAAGCTCACTGGCTCAGAGGACATGTCCATAAAGCAATTCCCATCTTCAGGGAATTCCTTCCTAGCTGACTCTACAGGGAACCACAGCAGAAGAGTAAAYACAAACCCACAAGTTCTCAATGTCAGCTGAATTCATCCTAAACTCAGGAGCCAAAAATAAATGCTTCTTGACTTGAAACCAAACTAAGACAAAGGACAGTGAGAAGTGAATGCAATAAGAAAGTTTAACTTTGGGTGTGGGGTGAGGGGGTGGGGGGGTTTGGGTGCGTGTTCTGGAAATGTATCTGAGTCACAAAAATAGTTATTTCTTTGGGGAAGCCTTACATTTGTTCTTTCTTAAAAAAAAAAAAAAAAAACCATCAAGCATCCAACAATTCTAGCCATTTTTAGAAATCTTTATTAAGGGGTCCAGCTAGCATGAGTAAGATCCTCTGCCTTTATTAGAATCATTAAAAATCCATCCAGCACTCTTCCTTCCTTCCTTTCTTCTTTATTTCTGGTTCATTTCTTACACCCTAAGTCTTCCATCCACCACCATCTACAGTATACGTCTCTCTATTCATGACTTCATTACCAGTAAACATGCTCAATATCTTTCTTGCTCCATAGTCTGGTGTCGGTCTGTCTGTCTGTTGTCTACTGTTATTATGCTTAATATATAATAGTGCTTCTAACTGCATCATTTTAGAAGTTGCACTCATTATACTCCGTATAATGACAATAAAGGCTTTTATTCTATTAATAACCTCTTTTTTTGTTCCTTTGGTTTTGGTTGTTATATTGTTACAGTCAACAGAGAAAGAGATAACAAGAGAGAGAGGGAAAGAGAATGGGAGACAGAAATTAACAGAGAGTATGGTCAATGAGATTATTTTGCTTTAACTTCAAGAGCATTGTTGCGACATTGAAGATTTTATCAGTAAACCAGAGCCTTGGTGAGATCTGCTTCATGTCTGAAACACTGGATTCCCAGGAACCCCTTTAATGGCTCAAACATGTGGAAATGGCTTGCAGAGAGGTAAGTGAGGTTCCTGAAATGTATAAGTGGCCTTGGTGAAAGATTGTGTGTACAGTCCCTACAGACAGATGCATCTCTTCCGCAAATTTGTCGATTTATAAGGTGAAGGTGTTCCACTTGCTGAAAATTAACGGGAACATCTGCAGTAGGCTCCGAGTCATCATACACGGACGTACGACCTTCTTTAAAACATTTGCACCATTCAGATATTTTACTGCAGCTGAGAGTCTCATCACCGTCCTGGGCTTTTAGTCTTCTGCAAATGTCAATCGGTTGTACACCTTCATTCACAAGTACCAGTTTGACTTAAAGGCCCCTCATACACACATTATAGTACATTATTCTGCCTGAACAGCAAACTTGGGTATAAGAAATATTCTATATAAATAAAACTTCTGTTAAAAAATGCTCTTGTCATACTGTACCTCACAGTAAAAAGGTGTMAAATTTTAAGATGTTTTTTTTTTTTCACAGAATCTCTCAGTTTAATGCCATTCAGGTTTATTCAGAAAGGCTTTTTTAGCTCCTCGTTGCTGCCTCATTAATGCACCTGTTCACAAGTATGTGACATTCTACTTTCCCTTTATTCGTTTTGCAGTGTACTGCAAATTGAATAAACATCCAGTCTCTAACTCAGATTCTACACTTGAAAATTTATGAGTCTTCAAAGAAAGACACGTCACCAGCGGAACATGCCGTTACCAAACATTAAATAGCTAATGCACATCTACGCTTCCTAATAAAGATTCTGTGGAGGTTTGTTTAAATTGTTTAGGAGGAGTCGTGAAGAGAGGAGAAGTGTGATGACCGACCGATGACAGAAAATGATGATGATGATGATGATGACACTGACCATAGACAGTGGATATTGATGGATGGATGTGGCGCATATGCTTTGCAGGCAGGTGACAGAGAAATAGCTAGTTCACAGCAGCAATATTAAACATTGACTATACAAGCCAGTTCTCCACAACATTACATTCATTAGATATATATATATATTAAATGTAAAATATCGCAATCGTACCCTGCACTGCTCGTTACTGAGGAGAAGTTTAGCAAGGAACCTGATTAGGGCAGCTTCATAGTAAAACTACTTCCTCTGAATACACATTCAGTTGTAATCTACCACAACACTGTGGCCACATTACACAACCTCTGACTGTTATAGTATAATTGATGGTATTAGATTAAACAATATACAGTATACGAAAGATAAACAAATAGTAAACATTCATGTTCCCTTTCAAAAGCTACACTCGATGCTGCGTGAAAACGCTATGGGAACATCTCTTTGTTCTCCGGTTGCGAAGCCTGTGTGTATCTAAACGCCGAATAATTCGGCTTATAACCTCAGTCAGGGAACGTCACCCGATAAGGTGCACCTGCAGGTTATAAATAGGAGTGAACCAGAAAGATCCTCAGATCCTTTTGTCTTCAGGACCGCTTTGTGTTTGCGTGTGTGTGTGTGTGTGCGTGCAACAGAATCATGGTAGAAAAGAAAAACTTTACTTTCCGATAATGGCAGAGTTGGTTGAGAGATGCATGCCTCTGTGTGAAAGATTTCTTTCGAGGGCAATCTCCACGACTTTTTCTTTGAGTGCTTGGGTTTCAGGAGTGCGAGCATTGTGATCTCCTCCCTATTAAGGGGCTTCGCGCGGCTCACTTTCTTCATCAGGAATCAGKAAGTTTTTAGCSTCCGCTTCTCAAGCGTGCTCYGGCGCTGCCAAAGAGATTTCCTCACTCGCCGCAAAAAATAAAAAATAAAAATKAAAAAAAAWAAAWWAATAATTTCCCCAAGCGTTCAAAGTTAGACGACAGGTTTCTGTTGGGTGGCCAGGGGAGGGGCCTCAACGAGGGTTCCTGCCCTTTTTTGGCGACCTCCATGACGACTTAACTCTTTCATGGAATAAGCCTTATTCATCCCCTGTTTTATGATGATGCCCCAGATTAAAGAGACGCTTGCGAGCTA
>QMIH01002705.1:10301-25524 GCA_003987875.1 Clarias batrachus | reverse complement strand
TGAAAAAAATAATACCAACATGAGTTTGCATTAGTCTCTGTAATCTCCACCACCATTCTTGGAATAGGCATCCCTATACAAAATTACTGCATACCCTTTGTATATAATACTGTATAACCTTTTGGTTAATTCCCAATTATTTTTTACCCTGTTTGCCATAACACATTCAAAATCCTGACTGGGCCTCCCACAAGGATGTGTACTCAGTCTGCTGCTGYTCACTTTGCTGACTCACCACTGTGAAGCAATGCACAGCTTGAATCACATCATCAAGTTCGCAGATGAACCGACCAGTGGGTCTTATCATCAAGAAGATTAAAGAGAGGAAGTACAGCAGCTAACTGACTAAGGCAGGAACAACAACCTGTCTCTAAACATGGGCAAAACAAAAAAGATAACTGTTGACATCAGGAGAACACAGAGCAATAAATCTGCACCAAACATTGATAGGTCCTCTGTGGAAACTGTGAAGGGCATCTAAACTCTTGGAGAAACCCAACTGATTCTTCAATACTTGTTCCATAACCAGAAAAGTGCTTTCTGCACAAGCTGAGAAACTCCATCACCCAAACAATCAGGACTRTCAAGAGCATCCTGAGAAGCTGCACCATTGTCTAGTTTAGAAATTGGACCATCGATACCCTTGGGGCAAGATCTTTGGGGTATGCTGTGGACTATGGAACCTGGATRTTGGCAGCAGAGCCTTTGGGTGATGTGGGTTGCTGGACGGGACCTCCATGTTTGTAATGCACATCCCATGGGTGCTCAATMACATTGGGTTCTTGGAAGTTCTGAGATTTGGTTGGCAGTTTTGGGCTCTGGCGTTCACGGGCGGCTGTAGCACACTGGATGTTCTGGTACCTTTCTTTCATGGCCAGGATGAATTTTTTGGCGATTTGTGCTGCATTGGCTTTTCTGTGGCATTAGACTAGTCTTATTGGTTTTTAGTCCCTGYGGGAATGAGTGAGACTTAACTGGTGTATATAAGTGATAATTTTGGTTATAAATAATATCCCAAATGCTGAACGTACTGTACTGAACATACTGAAGTGCAATTCTGTCTAAATGATGTGAAGGGAAGAAACAAGGACCAAATCTTAATACAATGCTAGCACCACCATGCTTCGCTGCTCAATTTCAGTTCCAGGATAAAACACTACAAAATGCGAACTGGCACTCTATATCTCAGYCAYACCTGGTACAKTTCCTATGAATAAATACATTGTATAATATTTACTTTAAATGACCAGTGTGCATGTACGTTTCTCTTTTCTTTTTTTWATTTAAATTTAAGATTTTTGGTTTTGCTTGAAGGGTGTGACTTAGGGGAATAAGGTTATAGTGGCTCTTAAGGCAGCAAGTCAGCAGATCTGATAAGAAATAATCTCTTCTGAGAGGATGTGCTGTTCATGCAGTTTCTTTCTCGTTCACATATCGAGTGAACAAYGCACAGATTATAATGTTTCTTCTTTCTTTTTTTTCTTAACATCAGACTTAAATAAACAAATGTGTAAAAAAAATTATAATACTGAAAAAAAAATTAATTCATAAAATTTCAAGTGAGATATCAGCTATAACTAAGTTAATTAAGTTAGTGTGTTAGTCATGGACTTTTTGTATTGGATGCAATTTTGGCTGTTTGGAAACACAGGCAAGAGAAGCCAAGATGCATTGTCGTAAGATGTTGCGTTGATCTTATTCAAAGTCAGACCGCAGTTTATTAAAGTTTGTATAGAGCAAAAATGGGTGAAAAACATAGACAGTATAAGAACTGAACAAACCCGCTGTGATATCAGCCATGGTGGGAGCTCTAGTCATCATCATGGCTGGAACAGACTCCGCCTAAACCCTGATTAATCCATGAACTGGCAATTGGAACAGTACAAGCGTTAGCTAAAGTGATACATAGCAGACAGCTTGCAGTTTGACACCTGCAACGCAGCTGTCACTCAGATTGGCCATGTTACTAATTATGGAATAAATTTATACAGTGAGTAAAGCTAAAAAACAACAGTATGATCAGCTCCAACACTGAAATGAACTTGTCCTCACCAGTTTACTGGTATACAGTTGATGCTAATATGCTAATGTTATGGCTGATCAGAATTTATATAGATAGATAGATAGAGAGAGAGAGAGAGAGAGAGAGAGAGAGAGAGAGAGAGATGCAGATTAGATGCATATCAGATTATTGTTAAAAGTACATCAACTTACAGCTGAATAAAAAAAAAAAAAAAGTAAAGCTGCAAAGTGTTTAGCACTTCTGTGGCTATAAGGTAGTGCTTGTCAGCCAATGTTTAAATGCCAGGAAAATGTGCCTTCTCCATTCTCTCATCACCATGAATAAAGGGAGTACAGAGGTTAAGAGAGAGAGAGGGGGGTAATAGAGAGAGAGGATGGATTTTTGCCATAATCACTAGCGTCCCTGTGTATTATTTACATTGAAGGAGCTTTAAACACTCTGGACCTTTCCCCAGAGATCCTACAACTTTCAGGCAACARTTCCTCATGAATATGGAACTGTACTGATGTGTGTGTTGGTGTGTGTGTGTGTTGAAATATAAGAGATTTTCTCTCCCATATTTAAAAGCGTGTAAATCAGGGTATACTCCGTATGTATCCAATATTATACATAATAATTTTGTACTGAATAATGTCTGACTTTATAGTTGAATTAATAATATCTATCTATCTATCTATCTATCTATCTATCTATCTATCTATCTATCTATCTATCTATCTATCTATCTATCGACATATTTCCCCTACATTTAAAGGGCATTTATTTTCATATTTTACGATGAAGCACATTTAATATTTATGTAGCTATATCTTTTCTTTTTCTTCCTTGCTCCAAATACAATCTTTTCCTTTATTTAAACACTCCCATCATTCCTTTAAACTTTATYYCTTCYTTCTTCTCTATGAGGCTGATCCCTTCTTTTCTTGTTCCAAGTTGGATCTCTTCATACCTTTAAATACAATGCCTTCGTATATTTAGAAACAGTCACCTTTTCCCTTCATTCTTATCTAATCTCTATTTTCCTTCCATCACGATCTCTGCCTTCGTTCAATCATAACCTCTTCCCTCCTTCCTTAGTTCCTTTGTGTCTACAATCAGACTGACTTTTAAATACTAGGTGTTTTTTTCCACCTCCATTAAATTCAACACTGATGTATTTTCTGAACTGATCCACTGTATTGTAGGATGAGCGTGTGCGATGTTGAAACGGCACGCAAGCACAGGACTCAATGAGCCTGTGATCATCTGTATCAGGAAGCATTTATTTCATTCAAATCTGATTTTTTTTTTTAATCAGCCATTCAGCCAGACTTTGCAGAAAAGCACACGTTTTGTAGGCTACCAGCTTTCCTGATTGAGCACCAGAGAGCAACATGTATTAATAAGGGCAAGTCTGGCTGGCACATTTCAGCGAGCACAATGCACAAAATCAACACTCCAGACAGATTTTATTCTTCTCAAATGCCCAAGTCTTTTGCAGTCTGTCGCTCAAGATGTATAGCAAGACTGAACGAGTATGAAAATCCTCAATACGACCCGAGAGCATGCTTTATACCCATGTCCCTTGTATAGCTCTCTCCCTGAAATTACTGTAATAAGTGGATTTAGAGTTCTTTGTGATCATCACAGTGCACGAAGGTACAGACATAAGAGCTGGCTTTCCATAGTGCTGTCAGTCCTGGCAAATTGAGCGGAACCTATATAGGGCTCACTCTATGAAAACTGCAGCGGTATAAATGGATATAAATTATCAGCAATAAAATGTAACATTGCAATGAATGCTGTTAAATTTCATGATTAATGTGAGGTGTTACACCGGAATTTGGCATATTCCATACCTTACATACGTACTGCATATTATCACTGCTGCACTCACCCATCCATAGACCATTATAATGTTACATTACTATACATCTCTATGTATTTCTACTCTTTTGCTTGCACATATTCACTGCATGTTAGAAGTCTTCCTATTTTAATGCAGAAGCTACTTAAAAGTTATATATGGAATGGTTGTTTATCATCGTAGCCCTTTTGGGAATAGTGAGGTCTTTTAAAACTATGGCTTTGGAAAAAAAAATGTAATCAATAAAAATAAATAGTATGGTTGTATGTTTAAAAAAAATGGTATTGGTGTCTGCATGGGTTACATTTAAGCTCCTTTAAAGGGGACAAAAATGATGCAAAATTTACTTTTTAGTCATTTTCAGATATTCAGATGAGTGAACAAAAAGGAAAAATTCTCTTCAAACAAACCAATTAGATTTTTCCCCTAATGTAACCTCATGTAAGAAGATATCACCCCCGCAGATTGTTGCTCAGGTAAGCTGCTCTATGGTGAGCGTGACTCATGAACAGCTTATTTACATGCACAATAGACACTGAAACAGCAAATCTGGAGGAGGAGTGAAATAAAGGGAGTTGTTAAAAAGGCATTATTGATAGTGGACATGAGGAAGGAGAAAGGACCTTATCAACCACTGTTCAACCGGGATCTCGAAGTGGAGAGGGTATCTTCAAATATCTAGGCGTCCACATCTGTGATGACCTTACTTGGACACTAAACACCACAAAGCTGGTTAAGAGGGCTCAGCAGTGGTTGTACTTCCTTAGGACGTTTGGCATGTCTCCTAAGGTCCTCAGAATCTTCTACTGCTGTACGATTGATAGCATCTTGACAACCTGCATCACCGTGTGGTACGGCAGTACTACTGCGATGGACCGCAAACGCCTGCAGAGAGTGGTGAAGACTGCTGAAAAGATTACAAGGACTTCGCTGCCATCCCTGCAGAGCATTCACTATCGTAGAACTGCCTCCATCCTAAAGGACCGCACCCATCCCGAGCACAGACTGTTCTCACTACTTCCCTCAGGCCGGAGGTACAGAAGTGTGAGACGCAAGACATCCCGACTAAAGGACTCATTCTTTCCCACTGCCATCAGACTCCTAAACAGCTGACAGGAGTGTGCAAACATGGACTTTTTCAACTGTTTCCAACTGCTAACACAGATATTGGACATTCATTGCAGACTTTGCACAATCACACAATAATAATCATATTACAATAATAATCGAACAATCATGCACAATCATTTGCACAATTAGCACTAACCATTGCAGTCTTGCACACACACACTCTTTTTCATATAAATATATTGTAAATAACACTTGCATAATTTGCACACTACGTCTGTTTTTAGTGTTTATATTTTTGATATTCATTTCATACTTTTGCATATTTTTCATATTCTGCCTTAATTCTATGTTGATATAAATCTTTTTTTACATATACCTATTCTTTTGTATGCCCATATTTATTTATTTTAATTTTTTATTCTATTTTTTATGCTTATTTTCTACTTTTTAACAGCATTCATTAGGGGGACAGCAATGGGGGGGGGACTTGTTTCTTTACTGTGCATATGACAATAAACGTGAATCTTGAAACTTGAAATGAAGTTGCTACAGATTTGTTGGCTGCACATCCGTGATGTGAATTTTCCATTCCAATGCATCCCCAAGTTGCACCATTGAATTGAGATCTGGTGACTGTGGAGGCCATTTGTGTGTGCAGACATGCTCTTCACCCGTACCAAGATACTATTTAAGTTACTGTCACGTCGACTCAAACCTGTCGGGCCATTCTCCTCTGACCTCTGGCATCAAAAAGGCGCTGTCACCCAGAGAACTGCCTCTTACTGGATAGGTTCTCTTTTTCAAACCATTCTCTGTAGACCCTAGAAACGGTTGTGCATAAAAATCCCAGTAGATCGGCAGATTCAGAAATACTCAGACCATCCTGCCTGCCATCAACAATCATGCCATGTTCAAGATCAAGTCACTTAAATCATTTTTCTCCCCCATTCTGATGCCTGGTTTGAACTTTAGGAGATCATCTCGACCATGGCTACATGTGTACGGTAAATGCAATGCGTTTCTGCCATGTTAAAAAGAACTTAAGATTGATCCAGATTGTTTAGCATTGCGTATTAACCTGACAAATATTTTCCTGCTGATGTTTATTAATATTTTTTTTGTCATGTTATATGCACAACATCAGAACTCGTATCTGAGTGGAGATGTTCTCTTGTGACCCATATGCTATAATGTCTCATGGTCATGTCAGCATACAGGTGGAAGTGTTCTCCTTCAAAATTCCTTTTTCCGGAATTTTTACCTCATGTCATTGCTGTTTTCATGGAGTGACCCTTGGAACAGAGCAACAATCACTTCAAGAACGATGAGATGAAATGATCCAGTCCAAATTGACTTTCTGTTCTGTAGATACACATAAAGACTGGGACAAAAAAAAAAAAAAAACAGCTCCAAGGGCAACATACAGAGGAAACGAAAAGCTGCCAATAGTGTCAATATGGGTTAGAAGAAACACACACATGGCACACACACACACACACACACACACACATACATACATACAGAAGAAGCAGTACAAAATTGTTACATAGTTGATACAATGTTTTACCTCCCAGCTCTTGTTGAATGCTCGTCTCTGATTGGTTAGCAAGTGCAGATTAACTTTTGACATGAACTAGAATAGAACTGAAATTTACTATGCATGCATATAGAACGAGTCAATGCACTTTGTAACAGTTACCAAACCTGTCTTAAGAGCAGCAAAGGTTTCCTTMCATTGTGACTTCATATCAGATTCCCCTCTAAMATGACAAGCTTTAAGTCCAGCTATAAATYATACCAGGACTGTATTGGTTTTAGGGCATGYTCCATGACATAATATGAACAGTAACTATAAAGAAATACRTGTATAAAGTCAATGTTTAATAAGTGAACTGTAATATGTAGGTGGGTTGAAGGATGTATGAAGTAATCGCCTGGTTTCCTGTCGTCAGTTAATTATTATTATTATTCTGTTTTATTTGTTACATTTATACATAATAATTTYCTTTATTTCTTTTGTCCGAATTCACCTTTTCCTGCTTTGGTCCAACTTGAAGCTTCATCCACATGAACTAGAGCTGATATTAATCCGAATCAAATCCAAGATAAAAGCTAACACCATGAGACATACTTGGAAATTATATTCGAACTGCACACCATTTTTCTTAATGATTTTCTCTTTTATAATCACTTGATGGAACTGTTAAATGGGGCACAGTGCCGTAGGCCAGTGATTAGCGCAATTTAAAGACCCATCCATGCCAACATTTATTCTCGCTTGCTGTGAGTGCGGTCCAGCTGTGGCAGGAAGGAGGGAACAGGAAAGCAGCGCTTTAATTTATGGGAAATGGCTTCCCTTTAAATCGAATTTAAAAGTGCAGTTGTAAATACACGGACTGGCAATAACATTACATGACATTATGACATTATGCCCAGTATTGGGTAAGAAATCCCCTTGTGCCACCTGAGCAGCTCTGGCCCCTCGGGGCATGATTCCACACAACCTCTGGGGATGTGCTATKGTTTCTGGAACCAGGATGTTGGCAGTGATTCATTTGGAGGCTGAGGGTTGCCGGATGGACCCTCTATGGATCGGATTTGTTTGTCTGTGGCATCCCATGAATCTTTGATCAAATTGGGATCTGGGGAGATTCGAGACCTGGTCAGCAGTCTTAGGCTGTTTGCCTGTTGGGCTTCGTGTGCAATGGGCTGTGGGGCACTGAGTGTTCCGGTGCATTTCTATGATCAACGTAATTAACCTTTTCAGCAATTTGTGCAGCTTTAGCTTTTYTGTGGGATCAGAACTGACAGGCTTAGTGCCCATCATCCTGTCACCAGTTTACTGGTATTTAAATAGTAATCAATTTTCATGTGTTAGTCATATGACTGATCAGATTATATGTCCCATATTTATGTCTACAAATAATGTGCAAATATTGTACAGTAGTATTTGTTGAAGGAGCATTATCAACATAAGCGTACAATACTCCGGTCCATTACAGATGTTCTGCTAAGAGCACTTTACTCAACCTTCTTTATCTCTAAGAAATGAAAAAAGTATTACAAATCAGTGTTAATTTCTTGACACTCCTGTACTACTGCAACAGAAATAAAAGAGTAGCGCATACTGTAGAGCCAGTTCTCTGACTGGATCCCTCTAACCACAAAGAGGAAGAAATGGTGGATTATTATATATATATATATATATATATATATATATATATATATATATAAGGATTATTAATAATGTATGTAATAATGTAATAATAATCTACTTACTCACTCACTCATTGTCTATATCGATCTTTCTTGKATACAGGATTGTGGGGGGCCTGGAACATATTCCTGGAGACTTAGGGCACAGGGCGGGGTACATCTTGGACAGGGTGCCAATCCATCGCAGGACACCCACACACACCCACACACACACTACAGGCATTTTGGGATCTCCGATTAGCCTAACCTGCAGGTCTTTGGACCGTGGGAGGAAACCGGAGTACTCGGAGGAAACCCATCAAGCACCAAGCACTTGGAGAACATGCAAACTCCATGCACACAGACCTGAGGCGGGAATCGAACCCAGAACCTGGTGCAAGGTGACAGTGCTAACCATAAGACATTGTGTGCCACTAGTGTGTAACTGAGCACAATTTTAATTGTATTATAACAAACAAACACACAAATAAAATAAATGGGGCATGATGTGTGAGTGCTTGGTGTTTTATTTATTTATTTATGACATCATATTCCACAGTAGTGGTTAATGATTCATATTAAAGTAGACACTTTGGGCTTTAAGCTTTTGTAGTTTCTTTTCTTTTCTTTCTTTCCCTTTTTAATCCAGCTAACTAGGTTAACATAATTTTTTGTCAAAATATATACAACGTGTGTGTCTCTGTATTTCGTGTGTCTCTGTATTAGTCCAGCTGGTGACTCACACCACTCCCATTTTCCATTACCTGTGTAGAGTCTTGGTATCCTACACGCATAGACCCAACAGTGTCCTAGGCCAAACAAAAATCAAAAAGCACTAAGTTCCCCTTTGGTGCAGTTGATAGTGACAGCCGATGAAAACCCTGATGTGTTTTCAGATGGATGACAAAGCTTTAAGAAGGGGAAACCAACAATGAAGATAAACGACTTGCTTGGCTTACTTGCTTGGAAGACGTCTGGGGTTACTTTGCTGTAGCCCTATTCCCTGAAACGCGGGAAGGCGATGCACTGACCTTTTCCCATAGCGCTTTCAAGCGCAGCATCGAGTGAAGCTTGGCTTGTGACTGAGACTATGTTGAGTAGTACCTTTGTACAGAGGAAGAGTTACTCTACCAACATCTAAATTCTCTGTCTTAGTTACCAAAAAAGTTATGTCCACTTTGCATTACTTTCAATACAGGCTTTGTACATAAGTTTGAAACACAGTAAGACAATCTAAAGCTGGATTTGATACACAACAGTCTCAAAAGTATTTCCTGGCTTGTTTAAAAATATAAATAAAAAAACAGTAAGAATGATCAAAACTGGCATTCTCTGTGAATCACATCAGAGTGGAGTGGGAGTAGGAGGAGGTTATGCAGTCCATCCACCCACGCACAAACATCTTCACAGTTTTTTTTTTTTTTCTTCTATCAAAACTTTTTGAAGCTTTTGTTATATAGCTGTCAGTTCAGGTGTTCAAAAAGTCAGTATGAGATTTATGACAAACAGTAAATAAACAAGTCTTTCACCCCATTTTGAAGTGATCTGGGGTAACAAAGCACTGGGGTTCAATTTATGGAATACAAGGTGTTAAAAAATCTTTTTATACTGTACATCGAAATTGTATATGCACAATTCTATTGTGCAGCCTATTAGGGTACGGATTCGATTCCCGGCAAGGTTCGATTTCTGGCGAGGTCGATTCACGTCTCTTTGTGCATGGAGTTTGCATGTTCTCCCCATGCTTGGTGGGTTTCCTTTGGGTACACCAGTTTCCTCCCACAGTCCAAAGACATGCAGAATAGGTTAATTGGCATTCCCAAATTGCCCGTACTGTGTGAATGGGTGCCCTGTGATGGATTGGCACCCTGCCTCATGTCCTAAGTCTCCTAGGCTAGGCTCCAGGCCCCCAGAGCCCCTGTATACAGGATTAAGCGGTGTAGATGACAAGTGAGTGAGTGAAAAATGAAGCAGCTATAATTTTCTCCCATAACAGGACTGCGTGATAATTTTTTTTAGACTGAAATATTGTATTTTGTAAACATGTCCAAATTTGATTTTTAATTAGAAAAATAGTCTTTTGACCACGGATATCATTTAAGAATATGGTGATAATTGTTTGGCAATTATGAAAAACTATAAATTATTGTTGCAGCTGGTCTAAATCTAAGGTGAGTGGAATGTGACAAATTTATATATATAAATATTTTTGTAAATAAATTATTTTAGGTATAATTAATTGATTAAATGTGTAATTAATTAATAAACATTAGAAACCGAAACTTATTTAATTTTTTAAAATTGCTATTTAAATGTTTCACTTTTTTAAATCATCACTTCAGATTCATATTATTTAGAGATGGAAATAACCAGAGGCCACCCGACATGGTATTATCAGGATACCTACTGTCGGTGCTGATTCGATTTGTGTTGTGATTGTTAGTATCATGGTTATATAGTGTTTTTTATTTATGATTTTAGATTTTGTATCTGAGCAAATATCTTGCTCCTAACGCATGAAATGATGTTCTGTCGGCCCATGTGTGAATAGTTTAGAGAGCGCCACCTATAGGATTACAGAGGAATGGCAACATTTTCCCTACCTCAAATGCAAACATAAAAAAAAAAAAAACTTTTTTTTATGGCCAATATGTGGCGATAAACCTCCATCATTAATATTATGTATTCACATAAAATAAATTCATTTAAAAATTAATTAAAAAGAAAAGTATTTACTGAAATTATCTAGATGAAAAAACTTGGAAGAATTCTCTGGTCTGATGAAACTTTATTGCCTTGCCACACTGCTCACCATGCTAATAACGCCAACCACAAATGAAGCATAGCGGTGGAAGAATTACACAAGAAAACTGATGCCAAGCTTGTTCTTTCCACTTTACATCAATATCATGGGCTATTTTAATGTAAATTAATGACATATCTCAAATAGGAGGTCATGACAGGGCAAAAAACTGCTTAAGTTCCCAAGACACAGACTCTGAATGGAGACATCTGAGGCTGCTAAGTGTGTGTGTGCTTGTGCCCTTTGATGGACTGGCACCCAGTGACCTTGTACAGGATAGGTGGTAAAGCGAAAAAGTGAGTGAGTAAGTGTTTCTGCCTATTAGCACATAACTATGGACTTAATCATGTCCTTAAAACGGATGAAGTTTGGCAAAAAAAATAATTCTAACGCTCCTCACATGAGGCTCGTACAAGGATCTAGACAGTGTAGATGAGAGAAAATGTCTGAAGAGGTGAAGTTCAAGTAAATCATTTAAATATAATGTAAGCAAAGCAGATCAGAAAGGTTAAACTAAAATATTGTCTTTATATGGTGAAGTTAAGCCCTCATGCATTGGGTTTATTTCAAATCAAACCCTTATGCTTCGTTTACTGTAGTTTGTATGCTGAAATAAGTAAATGATATACTATATTATGCTTTGATGATATCATTAAAAACATGCATGAATAATATATAAGTATAGACGTGCATAAGTCTSGAGTCAGCATAGAACTTCATTAAACATCATGGTGAAGCTTTACACTATGACCTTCGAATTAACCCTCAATACAATAAAAGATTACAATTAATACTTAATTCTCTCGAGAGACTGGTGGACGCACCACTTTAACTGCTTAACTACCTACTAACCACTTCACTACAGCAAAGCAACAAACAAGAGCCATCATACTACACTGCATTATGAATTTATGCATAAAAAGGATTCGGTATTCTAGCCTGAGTTACTTTTTTTTATTTTTTTGGTAAAAATGTTTAGTATTACTTACTCTCCGCATTGCTCCGTATTCCCAGATGGGACTTTTGGATGTGACATTCGAATCTAATGTCTAAACTAAACAGGTTGAGGGGGATTTACTGCTCTTCTGACTTCTTAACTTCTAACAAATTAAGCCGCCTGGAAAACGAAATAAAGCGAGAATGGTGTAAGAAATTGGTCTCTCTGAGCCTGAAAAATCCGGTTTTCCCCCTCAATCCGTTAGAGCCTTTAAAAGTTCATGACCTAAACTCGCCATGAACCTGAAAAAAAAATCTCTTAAGTAACACTACAGCATAAAAGCCTATGCTGCTAAGACCCCCTACTCCGCTGTGGTATAATTACAAGGGGCATTTAAGTCAAACTGGGACTTGTGATGATATCGCTTATGAATGAAGACTTCAAGTTTAGTACGGTCATGATGAAACTCTTAGCTACACTAAACCATGTGAATGGTGCAAACGTTTTTAAAGAAATATGTAAATCCATGAATGATGATCCGGGATGAGGTGGCTTGATGTCCACACAATCATTCAGCAACACCACTTGCATATTGCAGGAACTTGGTTCTGTGTCACTGCCATAACCCCCCTATAGTTCTGATCTTGCTCAAAGCCACATCCACATGTGTGGGCCAGTAAAGGTGTTTCTGGTAGGCCAGGGTTTCAGATTTGATCCAGGCAGTTCATGGGTCTGGCATACTAAGGAAACATTTTCTTGATGGTATCCACACACTAGGGAAATAATGTTTTCACTCCCATAATTCTGTTCTGTTATTTTGCACAATCAAAAATCACGCTTTGACTTGAACTGTGGGGTATAATAGCTAGGAAATCATGATTATTTTTACCTAAATTAGCATATTAATAAGATATTAAGCTAAGGACACTGGTGGCTTAGTGGTAGGTATWTTGTCTGCCATGTGAAGGCTCGGGTCGATTCCCAGCCAGTGCCCAAACCSCAGCYACTGGATACAGTGCCGGTGACAAAACTGATGGGTTGCGTCAGGAAGGGCATCCGGCATAAAACCTGTGCCACGATTGTATGTCCAGATGTTCTGGTCCCCTGTGGCAACCTCTGGCCGGGAGCAGCCGAAAGACCAACAACAATATGATATTAAGCTACATTAAAGTGTCACTTTTACAAACATTGTATATTATTATTATTATCTGCAGTAATTTATGATTATTTCATAATCTTTATCCTTAAAAAAGTAAGGGCATAGGTCTGAACATTGCATATTTAAGAGTTTATGCAGGAAATACATGGGCATCTGGGTAATTGTCCTTATTTTTCATGTTCTGTATCATCATTTTGGTAGATGCTTGAAAAAATTTRCGCCATTGCTCTTCTAAAAATGGAGGCTTATTTACATAAAGTCCAGGTGGTTGGGTTATAAAACTTCATTTTTTGGCTTTCTGTACTCCCATAGGGCCACTTCCCAAAATTTGTGTCTCTGAAAAAGTAAACACATGACCACTTACTTTTGGATGGTATCCAGTATCCCTAGGTGCTAASTCCTAAATTGTAAATGTATCTTCTTTCGAACTTTTTTGCAGTTTACTTTCATATTTGGATTCGTGAAAGAGTCCATCGTGAAAGAGTATTGTGTCACGCGACGTTATTTGAAGAAGTGAGCTTTATTTATTGCCAAAAGGAAGTGTTTTCACAATTCTGCTTTAAAAGCTCTGGACAGCACTGACTCCTCAGCTYGGGATAATTTATTACGCAGATAATCCTGTCAAGGCTCTCCTGTTAAATTAGAGTCACTGAGRGCCCTCTGAGTCACAGGTACTTACCAGATAAGTATCAACCAAAGCAAACAAACAAACGTGTGTCGTCCAGATGCCATATCAGTGATGATGTATGGGGCGGTGATTGTGAGGTTGCGTGGGTGCAAAGACTAAAGATGTTTGTGCTGGCGTGCTAGAAGCTCAGACACAAGGCATGACACTGCATCCAAAAAAGTCATGGCTCACAGAAACCTGGTCATTTCACGAAAACGCATTGCCATATCATGTGTTACTAGAGCAAATTCATG
Source organism: Clarias batrachus (assembly GCA_003987875.1). Classification (NCBI taxonomy): domain Eukaryota; kingdom Metazoa; phylum Chordata; class Actinopteri; order Siluriformes; family Clariidae; genus Clarias; species Clarias batrachus. The sequence goes on along the minus strand of QMIH01002705.1, from coordinate 11,569 downwards.
GGGGGGACACTACTCGTTTTTAATTTTTACTTCTGATTTTTCACAATAACTGGCCTTTAAATATGGCTTAGTATGTTACTCATTTAYTCACTCAATCACTTATTGTCTAGACTGCTTTATCCTTTATACAGGCTCGCGCTGGGCCTGGAGCCTATCGCAAGAGACTTAGGGAACGAGGCAGAGTACACTCTGGACCGGGTATTGCGGTGAAAATCCATCGCAAGGCACACACACTCAAACACACACACACACACACACACACAATGGGCAATTTGGGTACACTAATCAGCCTAATCTGCAAGTCTTTAGACTTTGAGAGGAAACTGTAGTACCCAGAAGAAACCCACCAAGCACGGGGAGACCATGCAAACTCCAGGCACACATATGCAAGACGGGAATCTGAAAACCTGGAACCTGAAGATGACATAAGCCATAAGCCACACATGCCACAAATCTTGGTGAATATAGTATGTTATACTGGCAAGTGGTCCTGATTACCTCACTCACTCACTCATCGCCTATACCACKTAATCCTGTATACTGCTCACGGAGGGGCTGGTGCCTATCCCAGGAGACTTAAGGCATGAGACAGGGTACCAATCCATGAGATGGGTGCCAATCCATCGCAAGGCCCCTATTACCTGCAAATGATCAAAAACAGAAATATTTTTCTGGTCACCCCCCCAATTTTTCTCCCCAAATTTTATCACCTGCCCCACCAGTAAGCTTTCTTTTATCCCTTTTTCACTTCTATCATGACAGCTACCAACTGGGGACAGTGGAGGCTCAAAGACACATCAAGCCAYCCTTCACTTAGAGTTGAATGAAAGCTCTACCTGTCTCTCTCAATAAGAATGGCTTCACAGATGCCATGATTGGCCAGGATGGTTCTAGCAACATTGGGGTTCGAACTCGCAATCTTTCTCAACAAAGATGCTGTTCTGCTGTGCTATATAAACACACATATATAATATGTTATGTATAATATGGTCTGTTATATATATAGTATATATATATAGTACAGACCAAAAGTTTGGACACACTTTCTCATTCAAAGAGGTTGAATTTGTATTATGGCAAGAAAAAAACAAGTGGCCATCATTACTGTAAGAAATGAAGGTCAGTCAGTCTGAAAAATTGGGAAAACATTGAAAGTGTTCCCAAGTGCAGTCACAAAAACCATCAAGCTCTACAAAGAAACTGGCTGACATGCGGACCGCCCCAGGAAAGGAAGACCAAGAGTCACCTCTGCTGCGGAGGAGAAGTTC
>QMIH01002704.1:44772-56721 GCA_003987875.1 Clarias batrachus | reverse complement strand
TTATGCCTCATATTCTCTACATGTGGAAACTATTTTAGAATTTGTAATAGAATGTACACATGGTCATGATGGTGATGATCATAATGACAACAGCAGCGACAAGATTAACTAGAGACAATTCACCTCTCACTGCATTTCTAATAGGGGTGGGGGAGGGGGGGGCAAAATTGAGCAAGATTGGTAGAGAGAGAAACGGCTGTGACACTGTGTCTACATTCCTGAATCCTATACATATCATATAATCACAATAATCAAGTAAGCTAGGACTGAGGGAGCAAATGGGTGGGGGGTGGGAGGGGGTATCTGTTGATTACCAGGATACTCCCAAAATTACAAGGTGTGTTGGACATTATTTTGAGATTTCTCAAGCCTAAAAAATGGGATATTCTTCACAGTGTTTTTTCTTTTGAGATGGTCACAGTTTTTGCAAAATCTTCATTTAGAGATTAAAGATTTATAAGAACTGATAATATAATAGCGGGCACATTATTACTGTCAGGGAATACCCCTAGAGGGCGCCAGACGCACAGAGACTCCATCTTGGGTTCTTTTTGATTTTGTGTTTTTTGTTTATTGAACTTCATTTCCCAGAATGCACCTCGGTCAGGTGTTTGGAGCGCTCACCTGAACTGAGGTTGCTCATTAGTTTCATTATAAAGTAACCTGAGTTCAGTTAGTATTTGTCTAGCATCTGTTCAGTCAAGTGGTTTGGTGGTCCGTTATGTTTGGTTATGTATCTTCTGTGCCTTCTGTTTCATGTTGATTCCCTTGACCCTAGTTCTCTCCAGGCCTAGTTAATCCTGTCCTATTATGTTTTGTGGAGATAGTCTGTATATTTCCCAGTTTGTCATATTGGTTTATCTCCTGTTTAAGTTCCTGTTTCTGTTTCCCATTTGTTTCATTAAAAGACTTTCGARCGCCTTCACCTCTGCCATTACGCCTCTCCTTCAACCCACGCACAGCATCCGTGACAATTACATTCTCATGTCGACTGAAGAATATATTACAGTATGTCATAATTATTTACCTTGACTTTTTCCTGCTCTACCTTCTCTTAATTTGCTTTTCAGGTACAAGAATTTCTGAGTGGGTGATGGGAAGGGCGGTAGATCTTACCTCTTTCAAAATTTCTGTGTGTTTGGGAGTTATAACGTTTATGAGCCAATTCAGCTTCACAGCTGAACTGTGTAAGAGATAGTTTGTCATTTTTAAACCCCAGCTGATTTCATCTCTTAGTGATGTCATCACAACTAGAACAGAAGTGAGTCATGTTGCTAAAGTTATGATGTTGGTGGTGCTGACTGTAAATGTTTATTCAGCGACGGAAGGCGATGTAGGCCTACTTCGGTAGAGAAAGCAAAATTCAGCAGTAGAGCACTTTTTAAAAATGTCTTCTTAACTTTCTACTGTGTCATGCTTAACAGCAGCCGCACTCTCAGACATCCACTATCATCTCCACTTACTCAGGACAAGTAATGTATAAAAGTCCAATRTATAAAAACCTGAATTATTGCATCTCTGCACAAACCTACACTTTTTTGCCTTGCAAACCTAAACACTTACCTGTGTGTGGCGCTGTGTCTGGCTCTCTCTTTGTGTCACCATCGTCAGTGTCAGGGTCGTGACCTCTCACACCATCTGCACCCTCATAGATATCCACCATCATTTCCCTTCGCTCAGAAGAACTCTGAAACATCTCTAATCTATAGAAGACTCAGTAACACACTAAACTACTGAGTCTCTGTGTGAGCACGAGTGAACTGCTGCACTTCTTAGTGTTCACTGATTTACATGTGCTGCTGTCAGTAAAGGAAATTACACATTAGAATAGGGACATCAGTAGCGTCTTGCGGTCAAAGTGTGAAGACATTTGAGCTGCACTTTTCACTCGTACATGACATTCTCTTGTATGTTCCATTGTTATATACATACCAAAATAACTTTGTTGTGGTATAATGATGTATATATATTGCACCAGTTTTTAATACTTATGTTAGTTATAATACCATTACAAAAGAAACTTTTTACCTGCTGTTTTTATTTACAGCACTGTTGATTATTGTCACATGAATTCGTCGACATGTTCCCGCAGTAGATCTGGAATTATGTGTAGGTTTGCTTTTTTCAGAAGCTTTTATGCAGCTTTATTTTGAGGCTGCAAGACGGAAGTTAACTAATAAAATAAATAAATAAATAGCTCATAGAAATGATATAGAACACGTCACACATGGGCATGTAAAAAAGAGGCAGGGCATTTACTTTGTAATCATAATTATTTCACTGTTGTGTTGTTTTTTTCCTATCAACTTCGAAAGAATGAGAATAAATCAGTCCCTCTGTGCTGTTATAATAAGTTCCGCTCTTTTGCAGGACTTTAGACTAGATTTTAGAATGACACAGTGTATGTGAAACATCAATTTAAAGACATACAAGTTGTTTTTATTTTATATTGGATTACATAATTAATATATTAATACACACACTGTACAAATAATAGTTTTTGATATCTATCCTGGTGTAACGGCTCTATCTTTTCTCTAGTTAGATCTCAAATGACATCTAGTGGCCAGATAGTGAACTACATTTATTCAGTCTTCAACTCAACTAAATGATTGCCTGGTGTAGAGAGAAGTGTTAGTGAAGAGGAAGTTATTTAAAATCCTGCCTTAAGTTTAATCAGTAAAAAGAGTATTTATGAGTTTTATATATAACTCATAAATAATATTTTTACAGATTATCATCCTATATAATATTAAAGAGTTAGCACACTTTGAAGTACACTGTGGAATGGAATGGAGGCTACAGTAGGTTGTTTAATTTTATAGTTTGTGGGCTGGTAGGTACTCCAGATTCCCAAATATACACACAAGCACTGAAAACGTGAGTTTTTCCACAATGGGTCCCTTTAATTATTTAAGTTCTGGGCCTGTATTTACTAAGTGCCTCAGAGTAGGAAATCACTTCTAAGTGACAAAAAATTCTGAGAGTGATGCCATTTTGTTCCTACTTTCAAGAGTAGGAGTAAGAGCTATTTATCAAGATTCTTAAAATAGAAAAATGTAGGAGAACTCAGAAGGTGTGCTAGCTAGTTAGGAGTAGCGAGGTGTTTATGAAGGGATGGATGGAGAGGAGAAATGTTTTAGTAACATGGAGCTCATAAAAGACAGATTTGGACAAAAAAAAAAAATATATTTATTTATTTGGTAATCATGTGCGACATGCAACTGGCCCATTACTTATGTCATACGCTCTCACCACAGATGACTGATATGTAAGGTTTTTTTTTTAAATAACAGCAAAGATGCAGCTTTAACCCAGTGACAGCTGACCCTCCAGCCAGCCTCAGTGGAGGCCCTGACCCTCCAGGGTTCCTCGAGGTGGACAGCGAGCTGCCGCCTCCGCACGGGTTTCTGGACGCCGTGCTCCTGCCGTCTCTGCACGGGTCCGTGGACGCCGTGCTTCCTCCGCCGCCCGACCTCGGTGGCAACACACCCTTACCCACCTGAACTGAGGTTGCTAATTAGTGTTGATTATAAATGTTCCTGAGTTATTTGTTGTCCTTGTCTTGCATCTGTTCGTCTAGGGTTACTGTTTGTCTGGTATGTTCTTTCTAGCTCTGTGTTCTTCCTGGTTCTGTGTTCTTCCTGGTTCTGTGTTCTTCCTGGTTCTGTGTTCCTAGCTCTGTGTTCTCCTAGTCTGTCTGTCTGTCTGTTTGTAATGTCTAGTCTGGTTAGTTTGTCATGTTCATAGTTCACCCTGGTTTAAGTTCATGTTCTGTTCCGTTGGTTCCCTGTTTTGTGTTCAATAAAGTCTTTTGATCACTTTCACCTCTGTTATCCTGTCTATCCACTAGTGTCTTTCCACTTTCTTTTCAAAATCATTTTGATCAGACTATACGAGTCCTACACAGCTCTATTATAGGGGCCTTAAAAGTGATTAGACTGACTTTAGTGTTTATGATCAAATGTGTATGTGTAATGTATGTTTGGAGAGATTAATCTTAATAATAAACAAGCAAATGCAGAATTATTTATAAATGCGGCAATTAAATGTATCCATCATCATCATCATCATCATCATCATCATGACAATTCAACAGTCCAGGCTTTAAAGTTTTTTCTTTTCTTTTTCTCTCTTGCATTTCCATTTCAGATTGTATAATTACAAGTTAAATTATTTAAACCAAAAATAAATCACTTTATAGTAATATGACATTACATCCATACACTGAAATGTGAGAGAATTAATGACAAACATTAGTTCAGTTTAGAATTCTGATCAGGGTGAGCTCAAACAAGACACATCTCTAATTTAATAAACCTCATCACTTTTCTAGCAAAACAACAAAAACAAGAAGAACAGCTTTTTATTTTTGTTTAGCCAGGAAATTAGTGGACTGATCATATCTTAAGAAAATATCTACAAGTACTTAAAGTATTCAAAATATCTGGCCTTGAATCGGTGAATATATATGACATAAGAAAATTGATATAAAATGTGTGAATTAACACGTGGTAGCAGGTAAACTGAGAGGTCACATGATAAACACGTCTACACAAATGATAGCTACAAATGTTCCCACTGCTCATTACACACATTTACTGTTGTTTGCAAGTATTTTCTACTTTTCCTGTTTAATCTACAATTACCACTATGACCACTTAAAAAACATTTTTCTCACAGATCCACTGTGATTTATCGGAACATGTTCGGTCATCCCAGCCTKTCATACCTGAATATGTCTTAATCTCACCACAGTCTTGATTACCACCAGCATTATTTGGTTCATTCTGAGCCCAGATCCTGAAAGCCAGAGAATCAGAATCAGTGTTTAGTATCTTCAGTTTCASACCTTTAAATCCACCTTCTTCCCCTGTGTTCACTGAGATTTATAACAATAAYATCTTCATAACTCTGAGCAATAAGAATATAACAGGAGATAATATTAGCACGGCTTCATCCATCTGCTGCAGTGTACAGGAACATTGGAGATTCACATTAGACAATGTGATAAAGTTTAAATTTTTATCTCTTACCCAGTGCAATTGCTCAGTTCTGTACCATCGAGCCATTTCCACTTTCCCTCTGTGACGTCTTTACTCAGACCAATCCAAGCCTCTTTACTGTCACCCAGCTGTTTAATGATGAACTCCTGTGAGAGAGAGAACAAAATAACACACACACACACACACACACACACACACACACACACACACACACACACACACACACACACACACACACACTTGTTCCTCTCTGCTGTTTATAATAAAGATTGTAATGTAGGTCGTATTAAGCTATTTTACAATCAAAAACAAATGTAGGAATATATTATTGAGGCTACACTACTAGTGTACATAGAGTTATTACATGAGGGCACAGTGATTGCATTAGGCAGCTGTTATATACCTACTGCATAGATATGTATAATCCACAAATGCACACACACACACACACACACACACACACACACACACACACACACACCTGTTCCTCTCTGCTGTTTATGATCACCAGGTCTGCTCCTCTCTCTCTGCAGTCCTGTCTGCTCTCAGTCCAGYTCTTATTCTTCTCAGTACTGATGTAGTAAAGACTGGAGCTGGAGAAGCTCCATCCTCGTGTAATGACTTTTGATCACATAATGCAACATAAAAATGAGTGTTTTCTTAATACTCTTTTTAAATGAACACATCTGAATGTTAATTTATTTGAATAAAGTATTATTTAAAGTACTTGTCCACATTTAATACCTGCCATGTAATCTGACTGACACTGCTCTACTTTCATAGTCAGGTTGTTGTAACTGGTCTGTAACTGGTCTCTCTCTATAGTCAGGTTGTTGTAACTTGTCTGTAACTGATTTCTTTCAATATTTAGGATAATGAACTTGATCCACAGYACTGTGACGGCACTCAGCAGGAGAACACACAGCAGCACCACACACACTGCAGTCACTCTGTAACACCTGCCTCCTGTGGTGTTGAATCCTAATGAAAGAACAGATACAGAAACATGTGTTTATTCACTTTAACACATACAAGTCCTCGACACAGACACACACACACACACACACACACACACACACACACACACACACACACACACACACACACACACACTAAAAACTACTGGGTTAAAAAACAACCCAACCCTAACCCAGCTGCTGGGTTACTATTGGGCAGAACACACGCTGGGTTGTGCTGGGTTTAACCCAGAATTCTGGGCTGACCCAACCAGTGGGTTAAATTGACACTCTTGCTGGGTAAAAATGTTAAAGTTCTGGGTTATTTTATTTAACCCAAACAGTGGGTAAAATTAACACTTTTGCTGGGTTGACACATTCCATTATTTTATTTTCAAAAAAAGACCCCAAATGTACACAACTTCACATAATGTAAATAGATTGTCACAAAAAAAGAAAATGTGAATAACTTAATTTTGACAAAAATGTCAGACGAAACCATATACATAATCCCAAGGTGACCATTTGTTAAATATAAAATTAATGTAACATACACACTACAAAATGCTGAGTTGTTTTTACTACCCAAACGTTGGGTTGCCTCTGTTGGATAATTTTTTCTGGGTTATTTACAGGGAATTGGGTACTTTTTGTTTAACCCAGATTGCTGGGTTGAAGTAGGGTTAGCTAGTGACAGCTAATATTACAGACAAGACCGCCCCTCCCCCGAAGTTCACCAGTGCATTCAGTGGCTGTGTCAGCTTCGTGTCTTTTTTTTTTTTTGGTCTTCCTCCTCATGCGTTTAAGATAAAATTAATAAACGTTAAATATAAAGTCTGTATACACACTTTCACTCCCTATGACTGAATTTGTTCACTGTATGTAACATTTATTACTGTTACCGTGGTAACGTTACACTCAAAGTTTCAGCCTGGTCTGTGCTATAGCATGCTAGTTTATCTGACAATGGCTGCTAGYTAGCMAAAMCAAAGAACCCCACYTGTGTATGAAAGAAACTGCAAAAATGTCTGAGCTTTTTAGCGTTCTTTGTAGAATGCTTGCAGGGTGTATGAACATGGTGAAGTGGTGAATGAAAGCTAAACTGTTAACTGTAGTGCAAGCATGATGCTAGTATTTAGCTAGGTTGCTAGCGTTAGCAACCACATATAAAAAGCTGAGGTGTTACAAAACACTAATCATCTTACAAATATGCATACTAGCCAACCCTCTCGAATTTTCCATAAACTTTTACTTGCTTTCATTTCTTTCTTTCTAAGGTTGGAACCGACACCGTGGAATATCTCCAGCAGGCTGAAGTGTCGAGGCCGAACCCCTACATCCTGATGTTGGGAGATAATGAACCGCACTGGTCTCAGGCATTAGTGCTTCTGAGCAATAGTATCGTAATGATGTCGCTGTTTAACCTGTTTTGTATTATCTGATCTTGTGCTTTTGAAAAATAAATATAAATATTTATTCTATGATTTGTACGATTAATTGGGTATTAATTATTTGTTTTAGACCAGTATATCAAAGTCATTTAATTTTTAAAACTGTTTTACCCATAGACATGTAAAATAATAATAACCTATTTGTGAGGTAGAATTAATCCAGCATCATAGTTAAATATGACCTAGAATTTGGATTGAATATTTTACCCATCTTGCCTGGTTAAATAAGTAACTCATTTTGCTGGGTGAAATTAACCCAGCATGTAGTTGGTCCAATATTTATCCAGCAGCTGGGTTAAAAACAACCCAGTATTTTTTTTTTTTTTAACCCAGCATTTTTAGGGTGTAAACACTCTGTAAAACAATAAAAACAAGAGGCCCCTGTAAGTCTGATTTGAATTGCGTTTTTTATTGTAATTTTTTTTATGGTGGGTGGTTAATACAATGTTCAAACAATTTATATAGACGTTTTCAATACAAATATTATAATCCCCACATGACATCAAACATTTCCCATCATAATATTATAACTATCAGTTATTTAACTATAACTATTTAATTTCCTTTGAAATTACATTAAAAACAAAAATGATCAAACATTTTAAAAATATTATTGATTACAGGTAGATAGCACTGAATATCTGCCAGATGGCGCATGGAAAGACTTTGTCTAAAACCCAGACTAAGTACAACAAAGAATTGTGTATAATTAGTTAGCCTAAAACAATATTTTGTCCAATGCTGAAGCAAACATTTTATTTTATTTTTTACAATAGATCATACATGATGATCTATTGTAATTGATACATCATTGATACATCATTCATGATGTATCTATAAGTGCTTCATATTTTGTTCATAATAATGAAATAAGATGTCCTAAATCATGCTTTAAAATTGATTATAAAAAGTTTCTGTTTTTGTAATGTGTCACGAAGGCGTGGCAGTGTTTGGGCTTCTTCCTTCATAAAAATCTCAGCAAAAAAGTTCAGTGGTACAACCACAACAGTACTTTGGTGCTGAAAGGTGTTTATTTTGCAAAATCGTGCTCAAATTATCCAAACAGTATACCAAAAAAAAAGAGAGGAAAAAGAAAGAAAAAAAAAAACAAAACAAACAATAATTATACAAAAATTTCTCTCTCATCTTATACATAGCCAACTCTACCACAAACTACTCCAACTAAAGACTAGTGATGGGTCGTTCATGAACGATGAATCTTTAATGTGACTCAGATGAACGAGTAGTCTCAGAGTGTGATTTGTTAATTTTCTAATGGGCGCGCATGCGCAAATCATCGCAAAACCTCCGTAGGTTATGTACAGGAAACATAATTGAATGGTTCTCAATGAATCTTCCAAGTCCGAGTCATTCGATCTTTTGTCACGTGACTCCCATAGACGCTATGAAGTGCAATAGATTCAGAAGAACGAACGACTCGGACTAGAAGATATGTTGGCGAGCTGCTCATTCTGTTTATAATATGTCCTTAGCTGCATTGTAATAGTTTTATTACTGGAACTATAGACACATTTTTTTGTATGTAGACGTGTCCCCAACAGGTCTACATACAGTACACAGATATTGGTTTAATAGTTTCATTACTTTTTTTAGTAAATATTCTTATATGAACACGAAGTGCTTCAGGCTTTTTATAATAATAATCATCATGTTTTTTTACTGTTTGTTTCCAGCATTGAATAATTATTTCATCCATTATTTGACCATGGCAGAAAATAATAGCTCAAATGTGATTTTGAATTTATGACTGAAATAAAGCTTTTCATCGCCGTGTGTAAAACCCGATTTGTGCATAAACTTTGACTTTAAAAAAGGCAGCGTTTTGATCAAAAGGCTGATAAACGCGTGTGATTTATCGATGAAAATATAAAATAAATGAATAAATAAAAAATGGGGGGGTCTGCATTGTTATGCATAATTTACACGCATTTATCAGCCTTTTGATAAAAACGCTGGATTTTGTAAAGTGAAAGTGCAAGCCGCGGGTTTAAACACGCTGATTTTAAATGAATTTTAGGTTAATTTTAAAGCATGATTTAGGGCATCTCATTTCATTATTATGAACATAATTTATGAGTTACACTCGAAAAATATCAAATCCAACTATGAAGATGAACCGCGCGGGCGGTAGAGCTGTGATTAGACTACGTAGGAAATAGGCTCAACATCCCAATGAGCCCAAACCTCATTTAAATTACATTTTTAAATTAACAAATATTGTAAGTAAACAACAAAGCACAAGTAAAGAAAAGAAAATATTTAGGCTATGAAAAATAATTCGGCATCTATTTTAGGTGTRCTTGCTGGCACTGTTCTTATATTGTTCTTTGTCAGGGTAAATTATCATGTACTGTAAAACAGGTACATCTGTATGAATAAACTGAGATGTGTGTTTCTGAGCCCCACCCCTGTGAAAATGGCGAATTCAGGGAATGGAAGAGTCTGAGAATTTATTTACCATAACTTTTGTTGTATTGTTTTTTAATCACTCTATACACAACCTATGATTTCACCATGCTATATTACAAATTTACAAGTGTTTTTTTATGTTGCACTCTAAAAACTGTTGGGTTAAATGGTTAGGTGCTGGGTTATTTTATTTGACCCTACCAGTGGGTAAATTACCACCCTTGCTGGATTGGTACATTACATTTTATTAAGTAGATAATGTGTAGATAATGCTTTAAATAAAAAGTCCCAAAATGTTCACAACCTCACATAATGTAAATACAATAGATTGCCTGATAGAAATACCCCAAATGAAATTAATCCCCTGTTTTAACCACTGCAAAGCACATTGCTCTGCATGTGTGAATTAAATACATCACAGCTCCACATGACATAACATGAAAAAATTTTGAATTTTCTTAAGATTAAAATTGAAAAAAAAAAACAATCTTACCTCTTAAGTTATSCTTAACAGCAGTTAATTTATAAAATCCTGAATTAATGTATCTCTGCACATACTAACACTCTACGTCTTGTAAACACTTACCTGTGCGTGGCGCTGTGTCTGGGGCTCTCTTTGTGTCACTGCTTTCAGGGTCGGGTTTGTGACCTCTTGCAGCATCTGCACTCTCATARATATCCACCACTATTTCCATTCGCTTAGTAGAACACTGAACCATCTCTAATCTATAGAAGACTCACTTAAACACCAAATTACTGTGTCTCTGTGTGAGCACGAGCGAACCGCTGCACTTCCTCCTAGTGTGCACTAATTTAAATGTGCTGCTGGCAGTAAAGGAAGTTACACATCGGAAGAGGAATATCATTGGCTTTTTGTGGTCAAAATGTGACAGACAATCGAGCTTCATTTTTCACTCATACAGGCCATTCTTTTGTTAAAGTCCCGCAATTATATACATACCAAAATAATGTTGTTGTGTTATAACAATGCGTACAATGCAGCAATTTATCATAATGATGTTCCGTATAATTAATTTATTTACAGCATGTTGAKTTACATCATATGAATTATAGTCGACATGTTCCTGCAGTAGATGTGGAATTATTTGTCGATTTACTTTTTCAGAAGCGTTTATGCAGCTTTACTGTGAGGTTGCAAGACAGAAGTGACACTGGTCTAAGATCAGCGTTTAACAACCGCCTTCTTTCAAACATCAGTATAAGAAAAAATAGCTCACAGCAATGATATACAACACACACATGATGCATGTTACATATGTGCATGCAACAGGGGCAGGACATTTACTTTGTAACCATACTTATTTTATTGTTGTGTTAATTGTTCCTATTAAATGTGAAAGAATGAGAAAATGGTCTATACCATTATAATAAGCTCCGCACCTCTGCAGGACTTTACACTAGATTTGAGAGTATGACAGTGGGGATTTATGTTGTTTTCAGCATTAGACAAGGTCAGGTGCGAATATACTTTTGACCACATAATGTATGTGTAATGTCAGTTTAAAGACATACAACTTGTTTTTATTTCATGTTTGATTATATAATTGATATATTAATACATTATATRTACTGTACAAGTAATAGCAGTTTTGGATATCTACCCTGGTGTAACGAGTCCATCCTTTCCCTTGTTGAATATCAAGTGACCGAATAGTGAACAACATTGGGTGTTTAATTCACAATAATAATTTCTCCATATATCTTGTAGAATTAATCCAATAATTTATTTACAAGTTATACACATTACAATATTCTACATCTTTGGAATGGAACACAATAATGGAGCAGCGTGACGTCACTCCCACACCTGGCACARAGCCAATGCCGGCACGCGGCGTGAAGCCACACTGAGAGGCGCGAGCTGATGTAAGGCGTGTCTCCTGCACGAGGTCGCTGCCTAGCGTTTGACTAATGTTTGACTAATTKTTACTTAAATGTAACAATAGATTTCAGAAGTTGTGCGAGACTTACAGACAGTAGCAAGTCACAGCTATGTCCTATTCTTTATTMATTMATATTTAGTTGCAATATTTTGTGTTGCAGTTSATAGTGGCTTGAGAAAATAKTAAGAAGCAAAATTAAATC
>QMIH01002703.1:32941-56732 GCA_003987875.1 Clarias batrachus | reverse complement strand
GCCCCAGAACATAACAGAGCCTCCTCCATGTTTCACAGTAGGGACAGTGTTCTTTTCTTGATATGCTTCATTTTTCCATCTGTGAACATAGAGCTGATGTGCCTTGACAAAAAGTTCCATTTTTGTCTCATCTGTCCATAGGACATTCTCCCAGAAGCTTTGTGGCTTGTCAACATGTAGTTTGGCAAGCCACCCTTCTCAACACCTTCCTTTATTCCGTAAATTCTGATGTTTTGACGTCGAGATCTTGACTCTCAATCACATGTCTTTTCTCGAAGTTTTCCACACTCAGTCTCCAGGTGTATGCATCGTTTCTCCAGCAATTCAATGCGGGCTTCGTGAATTTTAGCCGCCTCCTCCGTTTCAGTCACTGGCAGAGATATTAGCTAGCGATACCTTCACCTCGGATAATGTAGATGAAAGAACATCAAACTTCATTACCAGCTCTGCTTAAAGGTCCTAATAAAATAGATACAAAAAACATTAAAGGTAATATAAATATCTTTAATTCAATTAAAATATGGAAACAAATTAAAGCACACTTGAAAATTCAGGATATGTATTTAGATTCTCCAATCTGTAATAATCATGCATTCCCTCCAGGATTAAAGGATTTTTTTTTTTTTAAATGGAAAGATAAAGTCATCTCAACAGTTCGAGATCTTTACAAAGAAGGAACATTTAGCTCCTTTGAACAGCTAAAACAAAATTACAACCTTACTTCCTCAAACTTTTTTCAATATCTGCAAGTTAGAGATTTTGTTATAAAACATATTAAAGACTTCAAAACCGAGAGGTTGGATCCAATATTAGATACAATTGGTAATTTTCATCCTGGAACTAGTGGCAATGTATCTAACCTATACAAGATACTATTAGGGAAGGTGGACAGTAGTACAAACAAAATAAGACAGGATTGGGAAGAGGAAATGGGTATTAACATTAGTGACGACAGGTGGGATGAATGCTTGAGTAATGTACATTTATGTTCTGTAAATACAAGACATCATCTGATCCAATATAAGGTCATTCACAGGATCCATTATTCTAAATCAAAACTTCATAAAATATTTCCAACAATCTCATCATGTTGTAATAAGTGCATTGTGTCAAAAGGAACTTTGTTTCATTCTTTGTGGTCACGCAGTAAATTACAACCATACTGGAAAAATATATTTAAATTTCTTTCTGAAGTGTATTCAATGAATCTGGAGCCTGATCCAAGTATTGGACTTTTAGGTGCAGAAGACAGTTCTTGCAGTAGAAACCAAACACAAGCAATTCTATTCTGTATGTGTATTGCAAAAAAACTCATATTACAAATTTGGAAATCTGATGCTGTCTCTACCTTTAAAATGTGGGCTAGAGAACTTGGAAATATGCTACACTTAGAAGAACTGATATTCACACTAAGTGACAAACTGTCCAATTTTTAAAAGATTTGGGAACCATTCTTACTATTTCTGCAGATAGACTAAACTAATATAGACCTCTACAAGACCATTGCATGATAATTTATTTATTTTATTCCATTATCAATTTTACAATGTCTCTTTTGGTTTCATTGTCCACGTATACACCTTGTTTCAATTTCTAATCTCTGTCCCGGCCAGTTCCATATTATGATTGTAAATATTACTAATGTATAATATGCCTTCTATTTTATTTTTTATGAACCTGCTGTAGACAATTTGATCAATATTAATAGGGTGGGGTGGGAGGTGGGGTTTTGAGTTTCTTTTAGTAAGCTAAATTCACTATGATAGAGTACTTCTAAAAGAACCTGGATACATGGTCCATCTCTTTCTTGTAAGGATTTAGGCGGTATATGTATGTAGGTTTTTATGTTTTCAATGAAAATGAAAATAAAGAGTGGAAAAAAAAAAACATTAGTACTGGCAGAACATGCTGCATAAACGCGAACAACTTAAATACATACCATGCAATCTGGTACCGAATGTCACCAGAAGGGCAGATAAGCCACATTCCGGGAAGCTGAGAGCTCAGTCAGTTCAGCAAGTTTATTGGGAGGAACAACCACGTCCACAACACCAGGTGAATGCCTGTACCCGCTGACTTAAATCAGGCTTGCTAGACTCTGTATAAATGCTACAGAAGAAACGCCGCTATAATATGCAAATCCCAATTGAACCACAAACTACGACTGACAGACATCCTTAACTGTACAAAGGGCAACCTCAGTCAAGTACCAGCACTGGACTTCCAGGTTCTATTTTGGATATGACGCAACAACGGAAACGAGGGAGGGGCGTGACCCATAACCTCAAGCCACCTTACCAATAGTATTGCACCCACCGATGATTAGGGTTGGGTACCGAAAACCGGTGCCGTTACCTATATAACCGGTGCCACTTAAACGCCTGAACTGTTGATTATTATATTTGTTCCCTTGGGTTATGATGATGACACGGTTGTAATAAGCATTAGATTCATCAACACACATGATCGCTAGTAAAATTTAAAAACTGCATTCATGGGGTGTCAGAAATGATTGGAAAAATAAATTATTTCCATAATTAGAAAAATCTTGAGGACTTTGGAAAGCTTTGATAATACAAATCCAAAACATTGTTGCAGTAATGCTTCTGAGCATTTTATTTTTGTAGATTAAACGTTTATTAGAATAGATTAAAAAAATTAAAAGCACAAATCATTAGGAAATGAGATCCAAGATGTGCTTGAATGCATCTTGCGCTACTCTTACTCTAACGGCAGCAGGTGATCTACCGCTATCTTAACTTGCTAAATTAACTTTCGTTAAAATGTCTAATGTTTTCGTTAAAAGTCTAATGTAATGTTAACTGCAAAATGCAAATCTTGCATTCAGGCTAACAAATGGTCAAACGATTTGTAAAATACTAATGTAACATGGATTCTGTTCATAATTATAGCTTTCCAGCTAGTACTTAAACATTTAATATATTGTTAAATTTTAAGCTTTCAATTTTTTGTTCAATAAAAATGTATTCTTTAGTCATCATTTTGTGGCTTTTGCAAAGTACTGACTGTAAAACACTAACTTATATGCATAGAGGGAAACTGCTTTGAGATCAAGATTCATTTGTATTAGTATTTTTAAATCTGAGCACTAAAATTGGTATATCATATTAAAATCTGTGACTGTTATTTCTAAACCTCTATTATACAAAAAATAGACAACAATTAGTTTTTTTCTCACCTGCTCTAAACCTTCTTTCATGTTCATCAAATAAGACTGGTGAAATAAAAACCTTTGTCTATACTTTTTAAATTTTTAGAGTTTTTATTGCATACTTATAGCAAAAAAGGCATAATTATACAATGTCAGTACACCATGAAAAAGAAAACAAATATTTTTATTGCTAACAGTATGCTACTTTCATGTGAATAAACATTAAAAATATTACTACTATATAATACTACATTACTTTAAGGAACTTTGGACTTTATGGTGTGTGTTTCTGTGTGTGAGTGTGTGTAATGATGATGACGTTCTTGATGACACTACATGTTTTCTTCGAATCAGACACATAACAAATGCCAGAACACTACAACCCCACGTTTACAACAATTTGGTCACATTAGATAAATCACCCCAATTTGTAATCTTTACTAAATATAAAATATAAAAATAAAGGCATTCAGTTATTCATGAAACATGACTGAGAAAAGGAAACAAATACAATACACTAGATAAAATATTTTCTATATTTATTGTAAAGAGGCAATAATAATGCATGACTTTTTGTAGAGTGTAATGAAGACAGGTGGAGAGAACAGAGGCAATCACTGTGCTCTCTGTACCCAGGTGTAAAGGCTGGAGGCAAGATGGAGATGTAGGAAGAAAGCAAATGGATGTGAATTGACAGAGATGACACACTGGAACAGAATGAGAGGATTGTCACAATAGGAACTTAAAAAAAAAAGATGATTATCGGGCAGATTTAACATGGCAGCTAGGACAGGGACAAAGTATTATTCATAGGAAGGCACAGGAGGACAGAATCCAAAATCTAATAAACGGTCCAAGGTCAGATATGCAGTTAATGTCCCTTTGTTACAAACCCCTTGAAAAAAACTTGAAGTTCTAGAGGTATAAAAACGTTTGCAAAGCACCGTATTCATACCCCTAAAACATTTAATGCAAATGCATGCCACTCTTTTCAGATTTTTATTATAAAAAAATAGTTTAAACCATTCATAATTTTCCTTCCACTTCAAAACTCTGTGCCACTTCGTGTTTGTTTATCACATAAAATCCCAATTAAATTTATTTATTTGGTTTGTAGTTGTAATCAGACAAATTTTGGAAAAGTTCAAGGGGTATGAATACTTGCGCAAGACAACACACGACACATACACATACACACAGCCATCCAAAAATAAAAAGGCACTTCCCATCAAAACCAAGCAAATAATTAATGCAGCAATCAGCTGGCAACAAGTTATTTAAGCATAACCTACGCAGGTACTGTCACTGTGCATTTATTAACCAACAATATCAGAAAACATAGGCTGTGGCCAAGATTGGTTTTCACAGATTGTACATAATCCCTGATCTGTACAGATCTGTCCCCTGATTTGTACTGTATGTGTCCTGTAGATTAATTATAAAGTTAAAATATAGGTTCAAGCAACGATGAGCGGGCCCAAACCCTATGTGCCATCACCGCCCAGGCACACCAGACTGAGAGCGGGCAAAGTGGGCACATGGATCTAAAGGGAATATCCCAATATCATTATGACATAGACCTCCAAAAAGTCACAGATGCTGGAGAAAAAGGCATCACACTATGATGTCACTCAATGTGATGTCCCACAGAAAGTTAGTAACTACTTTTCATCATAGGTTTGCGGCATCATCATGGCTGACATGTTTTAGATATAAAAAATCTCTTTAATCTTCTGAATCCTCAATGTTTTGAGATCACATTGGCCCGGTTTGGTGTCGATCGCATAAATTTCCTAAGAGGAGTATAGTCTTATGCAAAAGTTTACTCACCCCTCGATTAATAACAGATTTTGGTGATTTGTTATTGAAAAGATGTTAATACAGTCTCTCTTGGAAATGGAAAAAACACAATATTTTCAGCACACGTTGATGAATAGTTACTTTTTTCTGCCATAAATTGAACAAAAATATAAAATAAAAACATTATGGCACTGTGCAAAAGTATGGACACACTAAGAGTTCCAGAGTCTCAGTTCCAGAGCTTTGCAAATACTTTGACTCTTCAAACCTTGTGCACACACTTGCGGACATTCAACAACCATGGGTTCCCCTAAGCAGCTGTCTAAGACTATGCAGGAGAAGGCTACAAGAAGATATCAAAGGCATTGCCAGTTTGCAGTTTCCAAAGCGAGAAATGTAACTAAGAGATGGCAAAAGGCTTCTTGTTCTGTAATATTCCTTGGACGTTTTGCATGCACCGCTCTTTTAAGATCTACAGGTACCCACAATTTGATGTTTAAATCAGGGGACTGTGATGGCCATTGGTCATGATCTCATGGACCATTTGGGAAAGGTCTGATTCATCTCCACCCTCAATATAACAAATGGGTTACTGGCAGGAGGCCCTTACGCCGGAGGCCAAGGACAAAACATACTTTCCAACGAATCATGGTCATTGGCAATATTGGACCCTTTCCTTCAGCCGCCACAGCACCTCAGCTACGATAAAAAAAAAGAAGTCCCATCACCCTTATTCCACTGAAAATGTCTCAGGTTACTTTGTTCCCTTTCAAAAGCTACACTCGATGCTGCATGAAAACACTATGGGAATGAGAATAGCAACGCCGCCGCACTGCAAGTGTCTGGACTGCCAGGTTGTGTAGCGTGTGCACACAATAGCCAAAGAGGTCTCAAACATAAGTTTGGGATGCTGACTCAAGGACCCGCCGCCTGGAGAAGCATGACATCAAAACTATAAAATCTGACAAATGTGTGTGGAGAGAACCAACCTGCCGCATCACACACTTGCTGCAAGGGGACACCTCTTGTCAGAGCAATTGATGAGGCAATCCCCCTGGTCGAATAAGCCCTGACGCCTAGAGGCGAAGTGTGACCACGCACCTCATAGGCTAGAGCAATAGCATCTCTCACCTAATGTGATAGTGTCTGTCTAGTGACGGCCGCCCCCCCCCAGTTGCAGCCCCCAGAGTAAATGAAAACTCTGACTAACACCACTGGCTAGTGCGGTGGATGTAAATCTGAGAGCACATGCTGGACACAGTAAGTGAAGTTTTTCCTGCTCCGGAGCTGTAAAAGGCACAGGACAGAAGGCTTCGAGAACAACTGGGTGCATGGTTGAGAATGGAACTTTCGCAAGATAGTTCGGGTGAGGATGCAGCATAGCTTTGACTTGCAAAGAAGCAAAGTCTAGGCAGTATGGGGAGACTGACAAAGCTTGCAGATCTCCAATTCTCTTCAAAGACGTAATGGACATAAGAAAAACCATCTTAAGAGCCAGAAGCCTGACAGGCACTGACTCTATTGGTTCGAAAGGGATGTCAATCAGACCTTCGAGCACAATTGCTAAGTCCCATGAAGGGACCGTCGCTCTAGTGGGTGGCCTCAACCATTTGGCTCCATGAATAAAACGGGCAACTAAAGGGTGCTTTCCCACAGAAACCCCATCGGTCAGAACATGAAAAGCCGAAATAGTTGCCATAAGCCTGAGGACAACTTGTCTTGCAGAAACTCCAGTAATGAAAGAATTCGACAGTGGACTGGGTCTACATGTCTACACTCCATTTGAGGGCATACATTCTTCTAATGGAGGGAGCCCTAGCACTTAGAATAGTTTCAATTACGCTGGCTGGAAGACCAGCATCTCGTAGTTGGTCCCCTTCAGGGGCCAGACGTAAAGGTTCCAGAGCTCGGGCCGGGAATGAAATATTGTCCCCTGCACCTGAGGCAGAAGATCCCTCCTCACTGGAATCACTCACGGTGAGCCGTCAAGGAGAGATATTAGATCCGAGAACCACACTCTGGTCGGCCAACGGGGCAATATCAATAAGAGGCGCAGACCCTGTTGAAAAACCCTCGCCAGGATTCCTGGGAGCAGAACTATCAGAGGAAATGCATAAAGGCGTAACCTAGGCCATGTATGGGCCATCAAGTCCAGACCCAGAGGAGCTGGAGGAGTCAGAGAGTTGTGCTGTTTCTTGCGAGGCAAAGAGGTTCACCTCTGCTACATAAAATTTTTCCCAGATTTCCCACATTTATATGCCCCAGAATGTAAATCACCCTAAGGGACAGGAACTTGTTCAAGAGTCGCGAGTGCAGTCATGGTAGCCTCTCAACTGCTGGAGGAAGTGTTTCAGGGCCAGAAATAGAGCCATAATTTCGAGGCCATTAATGTGCCATGCAAGAAGTTAATCTCTCCCTTAGGATGGACGGCCATTTAAGACCACACCCCAGCCCATGAGGGAAGTGTCTGTCGGTGGTGTAACATGCTGTTGCCTGGTTATGGGCTCCCAGTCACCAGGGGCTCCGTGGGAAACCTCTCTGTTGAATTAATAAAAGAAGAGAAGTTAGGCTAGGCTGATAGCGGCAACCTGACGGCTAATGCTTACGGCTAATGCTGATGAATAAGGCTTATAGTGAATGTGTAAAGAATAACGTAAATCCAAATGCGGGACAGAGCGTGTCCAAATGCGTATGCAAGTGTGTGTGTTAAATGTATATGTGGGTTGTGCAAGGCCCGCCGTGGCATTTTGTGACATAGGTGTTTTATTTACATGTATTCCTCCTGCTGTGGTTATGCAGAAGGGTTTTTTTTGTGTGTCTCTCTTCCTCCTCTTCTTCTGCTTCCTGGCGTGTCAGCGCAGTTCGTGCAGTGTCCAGATGACGCTTGTGAGGAGAGGATCTTCAGCGTCTGCCACGCCACCATTAATCAGGACGTACGTCTGGAGGACAGCAAAGTGCGTCCCGGGACGGTATCACTTTTGTATAGACTTTGTCTTACGAGAACTTAAGGGCTCTAATCGGCGCTAAGACAACAGACTCTGTGTGTGTGAATGGTGTAACACTGCAATAAATGTATATACACATTTTTCTTTATAAAAAATATTGTCCTCTGGTGGTCCTTACCCTCCCTGAATCAGTTAATTACTGTTTTAATAATAGTAAGATGGTTTGTTACATTAGCATCTTGCGACAACAAGACAAACCTAAAGTGGGACCCAAAGTCAGAAACCGGGGTCTGAACCACATAGAAAGGGTACGAAGCCCCTGGCACAGGGGATTGGCCTTTGAGTGAACTCCCCTGGCTCTTAGCCACAACTGAAATGCTCTCAGAAGGACCAAAGGTATCACTGTGGACGCAGCTGCCAAGAGACCTAAAGATCTCTGAAAGTAATGAACAGTCAGTTTCAGGCCTAGCCTGATTTCCTTTAGGGTGTTGAGGATGGATTCGACATGAGGGGGAGACAGCTTTGCCTGTATTGTGATCGAATCCCATGTGACACCCAAATATGGTGTCCTCTGAAGAGGCATTGAGTCTCAATCCTAAAGAATAGAGATGAGATAAGATGACATCCTGATGTCAAAACGCAAGCTCCAGAGACAGAGCCAGAAACGGCTGAACAACAGCCTCCTGGGGGAACCAACGTGGAGACTTTATTCCATGAAGGAATTCCAGACGCCCTGGAGGGAGACACCCCCACATCCCTGTGGAGAGGAAGCTTCTCAGGTCCAGTCTCTTTGAGGCAGATTGAGAAGAGCAGCAAGCCTCACCCCAGTCTCTACGCAGGGGTGCCTGGTTGGTCACCCTCCCTCTGTGCCTCACACCTTGTTAGGGCCAGACCTGGACTGGGTCGCCGATGGTCCCGACTCTTGAGCACTGCAAGGAAGAAACCTCCCAAACAAATTTCGTCTCTTGAAACCTAGTGGCGACAGAATTAAATGCATCGGCAAAAAGGCAGGAAGGCGAGGCGGGGGCATCAAAGAAGACAGCACGATCCTTATCCTTAATGCCCATGAGGTTTAGCCACAGGTGTCTCTCAGTGGACACCACGGCAGCCATAGAACGGCTAATAGCATGGGCCGTCTGCTTGGTTGCATGGAAAGAGGGTTCTGTGGCTTTGTAGTTCTGCAAACGCCCTTTCATCAATAGACCTGCCAGTGCTCAAGTCTTTCAGCAGGTCAGCCTGCAAAGCCGCCATGGTGTACAGTGTAGCACCAGCCTGACTCGCTGCCTGTACAGCTTTCCCCACCAGGGAAGATGTCAGTCTACATTGCTTGGTGGGGAGTGTGGGCTTTTTCAGGGATGATGATGTCCCAGGAAAGAGATAGCCCGCAAGCACCTCTTTTATCTGGGACATCATTATATAAACACACACATTTGCATCAACGATATTCGAATAAATCAAAGTCGATGGCACAAAAACACAGGATGAAAAAGGCTTATTCCATGAAAGAGCTAACTCGTCATGGAGATCACCAAAGAAAGGGAGGAGGCATCACTGAGGCCCCTCCCACCAGCCACCCGACAGAAATCTGTCATCTAATTTTGAGCGCTTTGGGGAATCTCACTTCTGCTAGTCTGCTATTCTGCTAGATATGCAACTGGAATTACATCAAGTAATTCCTCATATGCTCTGTCACTAGAGGAGCGTTCTGAGATGGCTATTTCCATGGAAGCGAGAGAGGAAGTCTCTTCTGCACCTTCACAAGAAGCGGCGGAGTGCGCTTGAGAAGTGGACGGTAAAACTTCCTGATCCAGGGAGAACGCGAGAGAAAGGGGGAATTCCATCTCATGCGTGTCTGCCAGATTGGCACTTGAACCCCACAAATGCGCCACGGCTCGTGGTTTCTCTTTAAAGAAGGCGAGCCATACGCAAAGCACCTTAATAGAGAGGAGATCACAGAGCCCTCACTCTCCCTGGAGCCCAAGGAAAGTGTGCTTTTCCCCTAGACAACACAAAAATCGTGGAGAAGAAGAGATCTATCACACAGAGGCACGCATCTCTTAGTAAATGCTGCCATATCGGTGAGTTAACAATTTTCTTTTTCTTTTGTTTGTATATTCGCTTGCACACACATGCAAACACAATGCAGTCCTTGAAGATGAAGGATGAAGACCTGAGGATGTTTCCGGTTCACTCCAATTTATAACCTTCAGGTGCACCTCATCAGATGACGTCACCTGACCAAGGTTATATAAGGCAAAATCTGGCGTGTTTGAGACACACATACTTCACAACCGGCTGAACAAAGAGATGTTCCCATAGAGTTTTCACGCAGCATTGAGTGTAGCTTTTGAAAAGGAACTTGAATGGAAGGCTCTTGACAAGTGGGTAGTAAAGGATCTTCGCTATTATCTAAAAAGCTGGCACTTCAGGTTAATGGATCATTCTCCTCTACAGTAGCTACAGAAGAGTTTCTCTCCATACAGGATTTCTCTTTATCAGTGATTTACAGATCCGGTGCATAACACAGAAACATGGATCCCCTCTCACAACGCCATTCCCTATACTTGCTAGCAGTGGTTATTTGCTATGATGGCGGGCTGCTAAGTGCAGGTGCTTCTCGCACACACACTGCGCACATAGAAAGCCATAGAAAGCCACCTGCTGTCCACCCTTGTGCCCACACTGCGATCTCTGGTTACAACCGCTGGTCTTACCTGTTCTGCACATACCTGGCCACTTCTGCTGACACTGCCTCTGCTGAGAATCGACCCAAACAAAAGCAACCTACACCGAGATGGCTGTAAAGCCTAAGCCTTTTTTCCCCCTACAAAGAACTGCATCCTCTGTTGCGAAAAAAATTGATGCCTGCTTTTCCTGTGTTCTGTCCATGTGCCAGACACAAACAAAATATGTGATACAAACTGAACTATAAGTTCTGTGATCCATTGCACTCCTACTGCTGAAAGCTGCTGAAAGGTACTCTCAGAAATCCATGACAATTACAGGCTGAAGTGATTGTTGAAAATATCCTAAATTTGCCTAATGGGAATGCTTATTGTGTCTTAGTTTACAAATTTAGGAAATTCTCAAGCAAATAAGTGTTTAAAGCTGACTATACAGGCTTATTTATTTATTTATTTATTTAGTAATTATTTATCTATTGTAAATATTTTGGACAGTCTTTACTATACATGTATTCCATTATTTGATATAATATTTACACTGATTTTGAATTTATATTTATATGAATAAAAATGAATATTGTGTCTTATGAAATGTCTAAATAGTATCTTGTAAAGGAGTTTGTCTGGAATCTGTCAATAGCAGACACATAATTTTGGGACTTTAAGGTATGCATAGTGTCTTATAAAAATATAATTTTTAATATTTATAATCAATTTGCATGCAATATGTATATACATATTAAACAATTGACAATATGTCTAAATCTATCCCCTACAGGGGTTGGACAATGAAACTGAAACACTGGCCAATTTAGTGTTGGTGAATTCATGGCTAAATTATACCATACTGGTGGCTAATCTTTATGGATTGCACATTCCACCAGTAAGAGCGGAGTACGAAGGTTTAATTAGTAGAGTAATAGTACTGTTTTGCTTAAAATATTGCAATGCACAAAACATTATGAGAGACATGGAGTTCAAAAGAGGACAAATTTTTGGTGCGTGTCCAACGGTGCAAACATTGTATCCTGAAGGGGGTGCAGTGTATCCGGATGATAATGGGCCAAATCACACAGCAAGACTGGTGACAGAGTGGTTTGATGAACATGAAAGTGAAGTTGAGCCTCTCCCATGGCTTGCACAGTCACCAGATATAAATATTACTGAGCCATTTTGGGGTGTTTTGGAGGAGCAAGTCAGGAAATGTTTTCTCCACCAGCATCACATAGTGACCTGGCCACCATTCTGCAAGAAGAATGGCTCAAAATCCCTCTGGCTACTTTACAGGACTTGTATCTATCATTCGCAAGATGAATAGAAGAAGCTACACGATACTAATGAATTATTGTTGTCTAAAACCAGGCATTTCAGTTCACCTGTGATGAGCTCTGCTAATTCGTTTTGGTGGCCTACTGTATGTAAAGACTTTGCACTGTAAAATTATTGTAAAAATACAGCTAATTTTGTACAGTAAGGTTTGTGAAGATTCTTATGGAATTTATAGTATTGTGATAGGTATGTGACAACAACAGGATAGGTACCGTCAATGTATTTTAAATCAAATAGGCATTGATCAGTTAACTCAATCAAAAATTAAATCAACCTTTCCACCTTATGTTTCTCTGTATCCGTAATTTTTACAATTTGTTAAGAAAAAAAAGCTTGATGGTATAACCTTTCAAATGAGATTGATGCCATTACTGTAGTCCAAAGTACATGGGAATAGTGCTCCTTCTATTGTGGGTACACTGTGTCACACAAAAAACTGGTGTGTTAGTAATTTATAAATGGAGTCTTGGCCTTTAGCATTCAATAGGATTTCCACTATGGCACTTTCCACTTATCTGGGAACATTATATTGTTTCACAAAACCATGATCTGGGTTCAAATGATGTTTTTATATCACATGAGGTCATACAAAATTTCTGCATCACTTTTTACTTGCAAAAACTTTGACACTTATCATTTCTGTTTAACTTTGAATGTGAGCAACTGCTTCTTGCTATAGTATTTATGTTGTTATTGTTCTTGCATCATTTTTCTAAATTATGAATAGGTTTTCTTATGTCCATACAGCAGTTTAGTACCAGTCCTTTGGGATTTTTGTCACATTGTGTGTGTGTCTGGTGTGAGAGGGGAGGTGCCTGCTTTTACTTTCCTAATTAAACAGCTGTGATTTCAACTGTTGATCTTTATGATAAAACTTCAGTAACTGCTTAAGTGGTCTCCATTCACATTCTATCATGAGTTTTTTTTTTCACATTTCTTTTGCAAAGGTTTTAATAATTTTGGACAGTTTTTAACTTTTTTTTTACTTTGATTTCAGTAATTTTAGCAATATTCTTGTTTGTTCTCTTTGCTTGATGCAGGCCAATGATTTTGAGCTTTCTGAAATGCATGAGATACATCTCCCAAGATGATTATGTAAGATATAAGAAGCTGCTAATCACATCAATTACACTACAAAAAATGTTGCAAAATAAGCACATTTAACACTGTGGTAATTATTCAAAGGTTCTAGTATATTTGCTCAGTTAAATCCGAAGGAATCTCTTTTTTGGTGGAGGAGGTTGGGGGATGGGGGTGGGCAGAGTATTTGTGCTAATCTGTAAATGATATGATGAGGATATGATATGATCTAATCACGGACCAAACATCATTTTCATTGACCAATTAGCAATCATTAAAATCCCATTAAGCTATTGTAATGAAATTTGAAAAGTCAGTAAATGGTGACGGGTACTACTTTCTCACTATTTTCTGATGCGAGATACTTAAAATCAACCTTTCTTACCTTAAGTTTTAGTTTTTAGTTCTGGTTCCATTGTCCAGCGAATCTGAAATACAGATGGCTGAAGATTGGCAGATCTTATCTATGAAGAAAAAAAGTACTATTATGTGTTTCACAATACTTCACATAATATATGATACATTGTATATGCATATACATTTACAAACTTGACAGCTCAGATAATGTTATTTTTTTCTGACCCAATCTACTTTGTGGAAATGGAATTCCACAACTAAACAAATTCTTAACAGCATGCAGTGACACAATCATGGTGCCCGTGCATTATATGTGTGTCAGGGGCAACAATAAAAATGGATGGGTCCTTGCCAGCTCGAGTAGTAAGCCAACCAACAGTGAGCCCCTTCCTACTAAAAGAGCAGGGGCAACAAACTATGTGGTACATCAAAGAAAATACAATCAGTTATAGCCAGAGATTGTAGGTACAAGAT
Organism: Clarias batrachus; assembly: GCA_003987875.1. NCBI lineage: Eukaryota > Metazoa > Chordata > Actinopteri > Siluriformes > Clariidae > Clarias > Clarias batrachus. The sequence goes on along the minus strand of QMIH01002703.1, from coordinate 42,891 downwards.
ATGTCAACCTAATAAACAGACTACTAAGTGGATATTCTTACAAACACGGACCATTTGAAGAATGTTCTCTCTCATGGTAGGGTTGCTGAGATCTTCACTGCTCTTAATCTTTAATTTCAGAAATTCCCACTTAATAGTAGGTCCTACGAAAAAAAACAACAACAATGTTGATATTTAAAAACTGTTGCACAAATGTATTTCACACACACACACACACACACACACACACACACACACACACACACACACACACACACACACACAGTCATGGCCAAAATTGTTGGACCCCTGAAATTTTTCCAGAAAATCAAGTATTTCCCACAGAAAAGTAGTGCATTAACATGTGTTTTGCTATACACACGTTTATTCTCTTTGTGTGTATTGGAACCAAAAAAATAAATAAATACAGGGAGGAAAAAAGGCAAATTTTACATAATGTCACACAAAAACTCTAAAAATGGGCTGGACAAAATTATTGGCACCCTTAAATTAATATTTGGTTGCACACCCTTTGAAAAAAATAACTGAAATAAGTCGCTTCCTATAACCATCAATAAGCTTCTTACACCTCTCACCCGAAATTTTGGACCACACGTCCTTTGCAAACTGCTCCAGATCTCTCATATTGGAAGGGCGCCTTTTCCCAACAGCAATTTTAAGATTTCTCTGCAAGTGTTCAATGGGAATTTAGATCTGGACTCATTGTTGGCCACTTCAGAACTCTCCATCGCTTTTCTGCCATCCATTTCTGGTTGCTTTTTGAAGTATGTTTGGGGTCATTGTTCTCTTGGAAGACATCTCAGATGCAAAACCAACTTTCTGACACTGGGCCCTACAGTGCGGCCCAAAATCCTTTGTTAATTCTCAGATTTCATGGTGCCTTGCACACAGTCAAGGCTCCCAGTGCCAGAGGCAGCAAAACAACCCCAAAACATCTTTAAACCTCCACCATATTTGGAGGTACTGTAGGTACTGTGTTCTTTTCTTTGTAGGCCTCATGCTATTTTAGGTAAACAGTAGAATGATGCGTTTTACCAAAAAGCTCTATCTTGGTCTCATCTGTCCACAAAACATTTTCCCAGAAGGATTTTGGCTTACTCAAGTTCATTTTGGCCAACTGTAGTCTTGCTTTTTTACATCTCTGTGTTAGCAGTGGGGTCCTCCTGGGTCTCCTGCCATAGCGTTTCATTTCATTTAAATGTCGACAAATAGTTCATGCTGACACTGATGCTCCCTGAGACTGCAGAACAGCTTGCATTTCTTTGGGGCTGCTTAGCCACCATCCGGACTATCTTGAGTTGCAACCTTTGCAATTTTTCTCTTCCGTGCACGCCCAGGGAGATTAGCAACAGTTCCATGGGTTGCAAACTTCTTGATAATGTTGTGCACTATGGACAAAGGCAAATCTAGATCTCTGGAGATGGACTAGTAAACTTGAGATTGTTGATATTTTTCCACAATTTTGGTTCTCAAGTCCTCACACAGTTCTCTTTTCCTCTTTGTTGTCCATGCTTAGTGTGGCACACACAGACACACAATGCAAAGACTGAGTGAACTTCTTTTTTTTACCTGCTTTCAGGTTTGATTTTTATATTGCCAAACCTGTTACTTGCCCCAGTTGAGTTTATAGGAGCATCACATTCTTGAAACAATCTTATTTATCCAAAAACTTTGAAAAGGTGCCAATAATTTTGTCCAGCCCATTTTTAGGAGTTTTGTGCAACATTATGTCAAATTAGATTTTTTGTTCATCCATCTTTTGTTTTGTTGCAATACACAAAAAGGGAATAAACATTTGTTAATGCAGTACTTTTTTGTCAGAAATACTTTATTTTCTAGAAAAATTTCAGGGGTGCCAACAATTTTGGTCATGACTGTATACAGTATATATAAATATGTAACCTTGATAAACTTGCACCTCACAAAGTGTGAGAACCTGGTTAATGTTGGGAATGAAAATGTTCACATAACGACCCCTCATATTGCAGGTGTAACTTGCTGAGGCACCAGCAGAGAGCCTAGGGATAACAACACATCTGGATCAAGAGAAAGAGAGAGAGGATATGACAAGTGTGCAGAAAAAAAAAGAAAAAAAAACTTCATAAAGTGTAAAAGACTTTACAACCTGTAATAATAACTTATGTGTAGCTTTTTAAAAATTAATAGTTTGTGTAATTTAAAATATTTTTGGGTTTTACAATTATATAAAATTATAAAAAATTTACAATTATATGGTCTCATCTGTATGAGACCATATCTGGTCTCATACAGATGAGACCTCTGTGATCTGTGATTAGTATTTTTTATAAAACATATTAATCACAATTCCAAACTACATAAAAAAAAGACTTTCAGTGCTTTTCAATGCATTTGATTAATCTGGAAATTAAAACGCATTACTATTTTCTTAAATAAAAATCAATCATGTGACCACCATATTGGCCCTATTGTCTTTCTTTAATCACAGGATGTTTTCCTGACTGACTCTGTGTTATAATCGCCTGTTTTTTTTAAAATTATTATTATTTAACATTTACCCAGATTTTCTCCCTAATTATAGTCGTTTCCAATTCATCCCGATCACTAGTGCCTGCCACATTAAGGCTACTGTGACCAGGACAGGGCTATCTGCTCCTTCTGTTTGTGTGAGCTCACAGAAATCCCTGATTGTCTCATAACTAAGTGTCTCCCAAACCATTCCCCAACCCACCCCACTCCACAGTCAGCCAAATAGGTCTCTCTGCTTGGCTGCGAGAGGCTACAGCATCACCCATGGATCAAACCAGCTTTCTCTGGATGATAAGGTGAGCACTTTACCACTACTGTATGTCATGATTTTTTCACAGGTAAAGTGCATTTTAATTTGTTTTATTTTATATTTTTATATTTATTATTTTTAAATGAATATTATTTGGTTGTGGAATGAATCATCTGAGTTAGGTTCCAGATCACGCGCAACCCTAAATACAAGATAACAGCATAACGCAGTATAGACATTGAGTGAGTAAGCATACACACGCGCAGACACACACGCACACACGCACACACACACGCATGCACAGTACTAGTCAAAAGTGTAGACACACCACCATCTAATGCAATGGTATTGTAAAACACTTCTGAAAGCATCAGAAATGTCCAATGAACTCCTTTGAATAGCTGTATTTGCTGTTTATGACCTGTAAAGAATTCATAATGGTTCTAATCTAAGGTGTTGTAACTTGGTGATTTTGATAACTCTGTAGCAGAGGAAAGTTTTGTTATTGCTTTCCTGGGATGGTGTTCATGAGAACCAGTTTATCAGGTTTTTCAAATGCACATGACCATTGTGTTTTTGCAATACCAGTTCCAGAACAGATGACTTCTGTATCTTAAATATTTGTTACTTAATATTTAATAAGATAAGGGTAGTCATAGTTTTGGAATCTCCTGTATTGTATATCCTGTACTGTATTGTTTTAAAATCAAGAAAATAAATAACTAATGAAAAAAAAACTGAATTAGGAGGTTTGCAGAAACTGGTGACTGTCACTATATAACAAATGTATTTATGTACAGTACAGACCAAAAGTTTGGGCACACCTTCTCATTCAAAGAGGTTGAATTTGTATTATAGACTGCTAAGTAAAGAAAAACGAGTGGCCATCATTACTTTAAGAAATGAAGGTCAGTCAGTCCGAAAAATTGGGAAAACTTTGAAAGTGTCCCCAAGTGCAGTCACAAAACAACTGTTAGGAGACTGTGTGAATCAGGCCTTCATGGTAGAATATTTGCTAGGAAACCACTCTAAGGACAGGCAACAGGCAGAAGAGACACGTTTGGGCTAAAGAATACAATAAAGAACACAATAAAGAAAACTCGCTGAATGAGAAGGTGTGTCCAAACTTTTGGTCGGTACTGTATGTATTTATACATTTTTTATAATTCACCTGGGGTTATTGTTGCCATTGTTGACAAGGGAGTTGCCAATGTGAACCTCTGCACCATTTATCCGTTCTGGACAGCAGTCGCCTCTGTTTGTGATGACTACATTTCTAATAACATACTCTGCCAACAAATCCACTCTCCACCATGGACCATAGTCTGCATTCGTATGGGTACATGAGCCAGAACCAAAGGAAGATGCTGTGTTGCCATCAATAGCCAACTTGGGAATCGCTGTTGCATATATAGAAGATTGTGCTGCCATTCCCCCTAAGGCCAAGTTGACTGGTGAAGAGAAAAGAAAATAACATTATATATATATAATTTTATATGTAAACCCAGCAGGAACCCATGTCATATAGTTATAATTATATAATTAGGGTACATCTACCACTAAAAACACTTCTGAAGAATGTTGTTTTAACTTGGAATAATGTTGAATAAATTAACCCCAGAAATATAGGAAAAACAACCCCTTTCACAACAGAACATCAGCCTTCATTTACAGAATTTATGTCACAGGCACTTCAGATCAGATTCCACACTGATCAGGATCATCTCAAAACCTCATCCCTTTAAACACAACCAAATTGGTTTCAAGATGGCGGCACAGCCGTAGCATGCAGTGGTCGCTTTGGAGCAAGAATGGTGCTACTTTATGTTGTAGCATGTTTGATTTACACGTTAGATGGACATTGTCACAACCGGTGTTTGTATATAACAGCGCCAAACACTTTTGAAACTCAATAACCTGGTAAACTACATTCACAATGAGCTGCGGGAAAAGGTAAGTGACTATGGCTTGCTGTGGGAACCCGGCCTCCAGCCCTTGGCATTGCCTGATGTCAGTGGCCAGAGAAGGGGACATCGGAAGTGGTGCAATAAAAGCGGAAGCGCTGCAAACGGGCAGGAGTATGTGCTAGACTAAAAACAAACCCTAGCCATCCGTCTCTCCCATCCATCATCTTATCCAACGTCTTTTCCCTGGACAATAAACTGGCCTACATCCAACTCTAGCAGACTAAACAGTGCGAGTTTAGAGACTTCTGCATATTTGTTCTCTCAGAGACATGGCACTGCGACAGTTCCAGATGCTGCCATTCAGCTAGATGGGCTAACTTCATTCGTGCTGACAGAAATGCAGCTCTATGCAATAAGACTTGCAGCGGTTGCTTGTGTGTTTACATCAACATGGAATGGTGTAAGAACACTGTGCTAATTTCTAGATATTGCTCATCGCTGGTGGACTGTGACTGTGAGATGTAGACCTTTTCATTTCCAAGAAGGGAAAACATACTGGATCTTGTTTACATAAACATCCCCAGTGCATATCGGGGAGAGCTCCAGCCCCACCTCATCAGACCACATCTCTGTTATGCTAATTCCAGCATACAGACCACTCTTCAGGCGTTCAAAACCCATTCTGAAAGAGGTGAAAACTTTTCCAGCAGGAGCCATCTCTGCTCTTCAGGACTGTTTTGAGAACACTGACTGGGACGCTGACTTGAAGGAGTACACATTATTAGTGACCAGCTGCATCAACAAATGCACAGATTCCGCTGTCTCCATGAAAAAATATACCATCAGTTAATATATAATAAGTATAATAACATCATGCTTTTACCAATTTTTGGAATTAAACCATTTTTATTATTCATTGTTGGGCTTTCTTGTGGAAGGATCTGGTGTTGAGGGACCAGGTGAGGTTCTCCTCCAAGTGGACACACAGAAATTATTTTTTTAAGAATGGTAAGGGCCAAACTGTCCTGAGCCATCAGAGATGTGAAGTGACCACATGCCCAGAGACTCCACTTCGGGGACAGCGGTGACACAGAATGTATGTGGGAAGACCACCCATCCTCCAAACGACCAGATGCTGTGTCTCATCACAGCTGATATGAGGAAAACTCAGAGCCAAGCCACATAAAGCTGCTGGACCTCACAATATCCCTGGCTGTGTGCTTAGAAAATGTGCAGATCTTTAACATCTCTCTGAGCAGCGTTGTTGTTCCCACCTGTTTCAACTACCATCGTCCCTTTGCTAAAGAAGTCTGTTGCACTCACACCCATCGTTATGAAGTGCTTCAAGTGAGACACACATTAAGACTCTGCTGCTCCAACCACTAGACACACTGCAGTTTGCATATCCTCCAAACTGTTCAATGGACAACATCATCTCCACCACACTTCATCTGGCCCTCACACCCTGGATAAGGAGGACACCTACGATCAAATGCTGTACATAGATTTCAGTTTAACATTCAATAATATTATCCACAACACCGATTCTGATTCTGCTGGGCCTGAACACCTCCCTAACTGGACCCTGGACTTTCTGACTGCAAGGCCTCAGTCAATGCAGACCAGGAACTGCCACCTCCAGCACCACTACACTGGGTTACTGGAGTACTTGTGCCCCCTAGGGCTGTATGCTCAGTCCCCTGCTGTTCACACTGCTGACTCCTCAAGTTTGCTGATGTCACAACCGTGGTCGGTTTCATCAGCAAGAATGAAGAGTCAGTATACAGAAAGGAAGTGCAAAGGCTAACGGATTGGTGTTAAGACAACAGCCTTACTCAACAAAACAGCTGATTGTTGACTTCAGAAGGACATTGAGCGACCACACTCTGCTGAACATCAACAGCTCCTCTGTGGAGATCGTCAACAGCAAAAATCCCTTGGTGACCACATGGAGGAGAACCTCTCCTGGTCCCTCAACACCAGCTCCTTACACAAGCAAGGCCAACAATGAACAATAAATAAAGTTTAATTCCAAAAATTGGTAAAAGCGTGATGTTAGTATACTTATTCTATATTATCCAATGGTACATTTTTTATTAGCAATGTACTGTAGAAGATAAGAATATATTTGTTATATGCAAATGTGATTTTTCACTAGGATCCCAGATTAAATTGCCTAACCTTTTTGTTAATGCTGGTTGCATCGTTCAAACTAGATATTGGACTGATTACGAATTTTATATCTTAATGTGTTCTTTTCTTCTTTTTGTTCAATCCACCCTAATGCAACAAGGAACCAGTTGTTTACTGCCAATTTGGAAGAGGATCATTCTTTCTTGGATACATTGGATTGTCCATTTTGCAAGTTTATTGACATTTAGTGGTACGTTTTAGATTTTACTTACTTGAAATGTATAATTAGATTTCGGAACTAAAAGAAAAGATTATTTGTCCACATGAATTATTAGAACTATGTAAAGTAAAAAAAAAAAAAAAGATTTTTAAAAAAGTAATGCAAACTGCATTACTCGCAATCCGAGGTCCCATGGTATATGCATTCACTACCATGAACAGCAGGTTCCCTGATGGACCAATGATTAGCTTGCATCACTGTTAACATTAAGACTGGGGTTTGAGTATGACTCAGGACATCAGTTAGGGCATTAGTTAAAAAACAAACATTACATTTATGGGTATATGGGAATTTTAGGAATGCATTTCAGCTGAGAGGAGACAATTATGGTTGAATTTGTTTTGGAAGTCATATTTGCAACAAAGTGGTGGGATTAGTCATTTAAAGTAATGTAGTAAACACTGGTCTAACATCACTGCATAACATATATTGGTCTAACATAACTTTAAAGTAACATTCAAAAACATTCAACTTAATACCAACCGTGTCCTACCATTCGCAATTTTGGCAAGCTAATATTGCCACAATGTTCTAATAACCAAAAATGTTTTTTTGAAAACAACTTCAGTGAAAGTTAAATTTCTGAAACGTTTTCAAGTATTTGGTATATTGTATTTTTCCTTTAATGGTAGTTTGTGTTGGTTGTACACAAGTTTGTGCAATCAATTTTATGATCAAATCCATTGGAGTGTTGTCTGCATGCTTTAACAGAAGGATTAGACAAAAAAAGTCAATATTTTAATATAATAATAAAATGCAGTTAACATGGTTTCTCAATTATAATTGACAAAAAATGTCCATCTTTTAATATAAGTGTGTTTCTATATTGTACTACAGTTTATTCTTACCTTTCTGATGGGTCAGTATCCACTGTGATGAAAAAATGTATACCCCTGTGCGAAAAATATGCATTTGGTTATTGACCCTTATGGAGAGATTTAACATGAAGAAAATGTAATAGTTTGTGTAATCTAAATAAAAATATTTCCATTTTTAATTTTTATATTTTTTATAATAATTTACAAGATACTAAAAATCTGACTTTACCTAAGAAAAAATCCATTAGCATCTGAGAATTCTTCATTTTCCTTTCAAATAAAAAAAACTTTAGATCCTTTACAACACTCAAAATAAAAAAGAAGAAAAAATGAGAAACAAGGAAGTAACATAGCATTCACTCAAGATTCAGACTTTTACTATGCACATCAAATTATATGATGTGCCTCATACCAAAACCACCCTATTAATGCACAGTATAAAGAGATTTCTTACATACCTTGAATGAGATAAGTCGAAAAGCCAACTCTCAGACTATTTTCAGCTCTCGGCTGTCCACTTGTGCTTGGTGTTAAATGTCATGTAAAATCATGTAGATTATTTAAAAGGCAAATGCACTTTGTGTTAACAAATGCAATGGTGGTGGCCTCACATGACCATTTCAAGTAAAAAGTGACATAAAATGAGAAGCTTCTATGTGGGTTTTATTTATACTTAAATGTTATATATTTTATACATTTAACATTTATTCAACCATGACAACTGATGCATAAATCAATCTATGTCTGAATAAATAAATAAAAAATGGAGTACTAATTTTGTGCCTAAAATGTAATTAGTCACGTAGTATGAGGAACACAAGATCAGTAATGGGTCAAAACTTTAATCACATCTATATTTGAACTGTTTAAATGTGCATTACATTTTAAGGGAAATTGGTTCTTAAATCTACCAGCAGACAACATGATAATATTTATTTATAATGAGTATTAATTTATTCGTTTAGCATGCAATATTCCTGTTATAATGGTATTCTATTGGAAAAGGATACAGTATGTGATAATTATTTTTCACATTAATTAATTTAATTTGCTTTTTGTGAAAATGTATAAAAGTGATCTTGGGTGTTTGTTCCTATTTTAATGAAACATTAATAGTAGTAGTTTTTTTTTTTCTTATGTAATAATTTAATTATACTTTCACTGGTTGTAACATTGTGAAACATGTCTTTAATCCAAGGTTTTGCCCTTCATCAGCACTTTGCATGGGTTTTTGCATTTAGGCCACTCAAAGTTCCGTGACGGAGTCTGGTGTCTTATTTGCTTCTGCAGTATGCATTGGTAAAAACAACTAAGCTTGTGGCAACAGCACAGTGCCTACATTTATCTAGATACAAATATTTGGAGAACCGATCATAAATTTTTTTACAACTGTAGTCAGCATAAATGCATCATCATCTACACAAAACATCAAAGCTGCAATCAAGCCTATAAGCTATAAATACATTTTGTTCAATTTCTGTCAACAAAAAACAGAAACTACAATGAGCAAGGACTCAGTAAAACAGTACCATGGAAAAATTAAAATTTTCCACTGAAGAGGGGGAAAAAATGAGTCCAGGCTGTTCTTAGTGGTATAACAGTATGGCATATGTTTTCTTTTGATAATAGAGTAATGTCAATATAGGCTATAATCTAAAATGATATTTCACAAACTTTGTGATATCCATGCCAAGAAGGAGTCCTACCTCAAATAAGTAAGTGGTTTTTAATTAGGGGTCAGCAGATCTGCTGGGGGGGCACATACATTTTTTCCTGATAACCGAAAAAAGAACGTAGAATGCGCTAATCGCTAAGAATTGTGAGTGAGCCCACTCCCTTGGATGAGAAGCAACCCCACACATGAATGGTCTCAGGATGCTTTACTGTTGGCATGACACAGGACTGATGGTAGCGCTCACCTTTTCTTCTTCGGACAAGTCTTTTTCCAGATGCCCCAAACAATCGGAAAGAGGCTTCATCCGAGAATATGACTTTGCCCCAGTCCTCAGCAGTCCATTCGCCATACTTTTTGCAGAAGATCAATCTGTCCCTGA